>JAVIAB010000001.1:11154479-11196979 GCA_032433765.1 Megaustenia siamemsis
AGAGTTATCAGTGCTGAGAGAGTTATCAGTGTTAAGAGAGTTATCAGTGTGGAAAGAGTCATCAGTTTGGAGAGTCATCAGTGTTGAGAGAGTCATCAGTGTTGAGAGAGTTATCAGTGTGGGGAGATTCATCGGTATAGAGAAAGTCATCAATGTGGAGAGACAGTGTGGAGGGAGTCATCAGTGTGAAGAAAAGCATCTTTATAGAAAGTCATCAGTATAGAGAGAGTCATCAATGAGGAAGGAGTCATCAGTGTGGATAAAGCCATCTTTATAGAGAGTCATCAGTGTGCAGATATATCAAAAGTGTGGGTAGAGAGTCATCAGTGTGGAAAGAGTCATGAGTGTGGAGAGAGTCATCAATGTGGAGAATCATTATTACGGAAAGAGTCATTAGCGTGGAGAGAGTCATATGTGTGTGTGTGTATGTATGTATGTATGTATGTATGTTTGTTTGTTTTTGTGTATTTACGTTACATATGTACATAATGGATGTGTTCATATGTGTACATATGTATATATGTATATATGTGTATTTGTAATGATTGTACAGTCATTCCAAAAATTAGTGATGAACAGTGTGGTTTTGTTGGAGATAAAGGAACAAGCAATGCCATATACATCATAAGATCTTTAGTAGAAAGAGCCATAGAGGTGAAAACAGATCTATACCTATGTTTCATAGATTACACCAAGGCATTTGACAAAGTAGAGCACCAAGAAATAATCAACATTTTAGAAAGCATAAACGTAGACAGCAAAGATCTAAGAATAATGAAGAACATGTACTGGCAACAGAAAACGGCCATAATAACTAGAAACCAATTGAGAATGTTTCAACAAATAAAACAGGGTGTTAGACAAAGTTGTGTGCTGTCACCAGATTTGTTTGATATTTATAGTGAGAATATTTTAAGATCCATAAGGGGCATGCCTGGAATAACAATTGGAGGTCATAATATAAATAATCTAAGGTATGCTAATGATACAGTCTTAATCTCTAAGAGTGAAAATGAGTTACAAGAAATGTTGGACATTATAGTGAAGGAAAGCAAAAATAAAGGACTCAGCCTTAATAGCAGAAAGACATAAGTAGTGGTAACAACAAAGAAAAAGATATTACCTCAGTGCAAATAAAGACAAGTGGAACATTATTAAAATAGGTAAATGAATTTAAATATTTGGGAACTTTGTTAACCTCAGACGGAAGATGTACAACAGAGGTGAGATGCAAAATGGCTCAGGCAAAAGCATCTTTCCAAAAAATGAGGAAGATACTATGCAATCCATTTTTTACAATAGAAAAAAGGAAAAGAGCTTTTAAATGTTATGTAGAGCCAGTCTTAACATATGAATGTGAATCATGGACAATAGAACAACAGACAAGAAAATCACTGTAGTCTATAGAAGTGTGGTTTTACAGAAGAATGTTGAGAATACCATGGACAGCTGAGAAGAGTAATGAAAATGTTCTGAAAGAGGCCAAAACAAAAAGAGAGCTAATTTCCAATATTAGGAAGAAACAATCATCATTTTTTGGCCATGTAATGAGAAGAGAGCAGTTGGAATAAATTGTAACAACTGGGAAAATTGAGGGACGAAGAGATAGAGGGAAGAAGCAAAGAGAAAAAATACCAGACAGCTTAGGAGAATGGCTTGGCAGGAGGTCAACAACAGAAATGAAAAATAACTGTCGTGATCAATAGTTGTGGAGAGACATGATCACCAACGCCAGCAGGCCCAGTACTTGATGATGATGATATGTGTGCACATATGTGTGTTTTCAATGCATGTTTGTTTGTGTATGTATATAATGCATATATTTATGTATGTATGTTTGCATGTAAGCATATGTATTGTATGTAATACATATAGCTTTGTATGTATACATACACACAGGACTTGATCGAACTGTACTGACCCCGAACTCGTTCATGTACATTTGTAGACTTTGACCTGAACTTCACAAATCTACAACAAAAGGCTTCAACGTGTCCCAGTCTAGGGCATGAAATAATAAAATAGAGAATAGTCAATGTGTTTGAGGCAAGCCAGTATGTTACTTACATAGACAGAGATGTCCATGAGTCCAGTGTACAACTTTAGATCTGAGTAAGTCCCGAACACGCGGAAATTAACTGAAATCAACAAACAAGAAACAGAGCAATGTGACGTCATATATAATTATAACAATACATGCAACATTATCCTGTCATTCTATTTTTTGTTGTTGTAGGGGAACAGGATTCTATTATTTTAATGAGGGAGGGAGGAGGGAGTGATCAACACAACGTCAGTCCGTCGTAATTTCAGAGTAAAAACATTCTATGCACGGTTATTTGTCACTGATGCTCTCATCAGAAAGAAACAGTCAACATTTTTCGGGCACATCATGAGAAAATGAAAGTTAGAATACTTGGTTACAACTGGCAAAATACAAGGAAAGAGAGATCGCAGATGACAAAGGTAGAAAATACTACATAACTTAGTGTCATGAACATGGAAAACAGTCAACAACAGAATTGATACGATGCGCTGTTGATAGAAGGGAGGTGCGATAGCTCAGTAGGTAGTGAATCGGACTACAAAGAACAAGAGGTCGGTTCGATCCTGACCGACGGCTATCTGGTTCACCCAGCCTTAAATGGGTACCGGATTTTTTCTAGGAATGTAAAACGGCACGGCCGTAAGAAAAAAAAATACACACACACACGCACGCACGCACGCACGCACGCACACACACACACACACACACACACACATACATTACCCCCAAAAATCATGTGCCGAAGGTCTGTAAAAATGATGGTCACTAACACCATATTCCCTGTACGCCACTTGGAGTAACGGGGCTCTACTTACTTTAGTGTAGATAGAAAATTGTGGAAGGATACGATCGCCTACGACAACCGGTATACTCATGATGATGATGATGTTACGAGCCCCAGATACTAAAATATAATTTACACATTAATTTAATGATTAAATATCTACTTTAGCTAATATTTTCACGTTTTGGGTGTATCGCCACAAATTGAAACCACTTCCAAAAATATTACTTTTAAGAATGGGAGGAATGAATGTTCGAGGCTGAAAACATCTTCATTCATAGACGCTGCTACATTTTCAAGATTGAAACTAAATTGCCACTTTGTGATGAAAACAAACAGCGGTGTCTGGCGCACTTTTTTTTTTTTAAACGGCCTGTCACACCTGATGATCACCTGGACAGTAGAGACTAACCGGTTCAGAACTACCAACGATCACCTGGACAGTAGAGACTAACCGGTTCAGAACTACCAACGATCACCTGGACAGTAGAGACTAACCGGTTCAGAACTGCAAAGATGTAGCACAATAACAAGACAGTGTTTATAAATGAGGGATAGCACTTGGGTCTGGACATTATAGGACATGTCCTGCGAAAGCGTTGAGAATAATATAACAACAGTGAGAATGAATGGAAAGATGAGCAGAGGAAAGAGAAGAAATATTGAACAGTTTATCCAAATGGCACAATAGACGATCACCGAATGAAATGATGACATGTATGAAGGACCAAGTGATGTGTAGAGAGGTGATCGCCTACACCAACCAGTATGGTACCTAATGAGGATGCTGATCGATGGCTTGTCCAAGTGGATTCAAACCCTTTCGTCTACCAGTCAGGTGAGCACATGTTTTCGATTCTAAAAATGATAATCCGACCATAGAATGAATAAGGTGCATTTATGGTGCCTGTCAGAGGAATGTTTTCTCTTGCGTTTTTAAAATTTTATTTTGATTTTAACATCATCTCGTTCTTGAATGCTGCTGTGCCGTTTCTTCTTTTCTTCTTCATGTTCTTCGATCTGTTGCCAGATTTTCCACCATCTTTTCACCAACACTATAATCATTTAGCTTCACAGTAATATTAATTTGTGGCCTTTTTCGTCTTGGTCTTATATCTACCTTTTCCTACTTTAGCATTCATGTCATCCATTACAATCAAGATGTCTGAAGATTTCACTTGCTTCATAACTTTATTTAGGTCTTCATACAATGCCTCTATTTGTTCATCTGTGTAGTCTTGAGCAGGTGCGTATGTCTGTATTATTGCCATGTCGAATGGTTTTGCTTTCAACTTGAGTAGTATAATCCTATCACTGTATGTCCAGTGGTTACTTATATATTTTTGTAGCTCTCTTTTATCAGTATACCTACCCCATTTGATGTTCTGTTGTGTTTCCTGAGTATATAGATACTATAGATAGTATATTTTTCGTCCTCTATGTACCAACATTCTTTCCATCTTGTCTCTGATATGCCTAAAATATCTATGTTTATTCGTTTTGCTTCTTGAATCAGATTTTCAAATTTCCCTTCTTGATATAGAGTCCTAACATCCCAAGTACTTATTTTAAGATCTTTCTTCCGACATAAGTTCGAATTCCTCTCCATGGCTTCCTCTGGACTAGTACGTGATGAGGCTCCAATCTCTTTCATGGTGGTCAGCCACATTCGTCTTTCGTGTCTTGAACATGCCTCATGTGTACCACACACTTTGCTGTTTTCGCTTTCTGTGTCGTTGATCATTTCTGATTCATCCGCCCCATCCACCGTCACAGACTTTGTACAATTCGGAATGGACATTTCCGTCTGCCTGGCGCGACAGTGAAAAACAATGACCTATCACCGATAGGTCAATCTCGAATTAAAAGAAGATAAATACCCACTTAACAACGAGAATTTCCACCATCCACCAGCCAGTCAGAAGTTAAACAACCACAACAGGCATGAGCAGAATATTAATCCCAAGAATCACACACCGCGTGTAACCGGGGTATTTCGAAACAACACACACTGTAACGGAAAACACTGTCCACATGCCGACACCATCTTGGATCTTCGTCATGCCAATATATGCCTGCTACATACACCAAAGGTTTTGATAGAGTACACCACAAACAACTTATAGAATGCCTAAAAGAGATACATCTAGATGACATGGACATACGACTAATATATAATCTATACTGGGAGCAAACAGCAATAATAAAATATAACAAAGAGAACTCTACACCCATTGATATAAAAAGAGGAGTTAAACAAGGATGCATCCTATCACCAAGCTTATTCAATCTATACACTGAGCAAATCTTTAAAAACATCACAGAGCTGCCAGGCCTAAACATTAATGGGAAGATAATAAATAACCTAAGATATGCTGACGATACTGTAGTACTAGCAGAAAATCCTAAAGATCTACAACAATTACTTAATGAAATAAACACGATAAGCAAAAAAATATGGATTAGATATGAATATCAAAAAGACTAAAACTATGATCATAAACAAAGAAAATACTCAAAACCCACAAGTGGATATCAAAATTGAAGGAATAGACCTGGAGACAGTTCAGAGCTACATCTACCTAGAACATACTATAACCAATGCAGGAAAATGTACAACTGAAATAAACAAATGAATAGGAATGGCAAAAAATAATTTTAATGTCATGAAGAACATACTAACATCAAAACAAATAACACCAGAGCTAAAACTAAGAATAGCAAAATGTTACATCTTCTCAATATTCCTACATGGTGCAGAAACACGAACATTAGAAAAGAAAACAGAACAGAGAATTGAAGCCTTTGAAATGTGGATATATAGAAGAATAGGTAGAATTGGATGGAAGGATAAGAAAACAAACGATGAAGTCTTAAAACAACTAAAAAAGAAAAGAGAACTACTAAACACAATTCAAACAAGACAAATGCGATTTTTGGGCCATGTTAAAAGACACAACAGCCTACTAAAAGTAATCCTGGAGGGGAAAATACAAGGTAAAAGAGGCAGAGGAAGACCAAGACTAACATGGACTAGTAACATCAAAAGATGGACAAATTAGCCTATGACAATTTGCGCCATCAAAGCAAGAGACAGAGCAGAATGGCCCTGCATGATAGCCAACCTTCGTTGCGGAGGCGGCACTCGATGATAATGATGATTTCGTCCTGAAAGGCGGTCTGTAGCAAGCAACCACACTTTTTATTCTTTGTGTTGACCTGATGACGTGATGACTAACGATTATTTCGGCACCTACGTTTAAAAGAAGGACGTTAAATGAGCCTAAATGCGTTGTGTTGCCGTTTGCAGTAAAACTGACAGTCGCGCATTTCGGTTTAACACATCCGTTGTTGACATGACGTTTTGATCACCGGGTTGCTTACCTTCTGGATTCCTACTCACTTGGCCAGATTAGACTAGTCAGTCTGTTGTTAGGGGCACTGAGAAGAGATGGAGTAAAGTCTGAATAGTTCTGTTTCACTGATTCAGGCGGAAGCCAAAAGTGATTAGTCTATTGGTGCGGATGCCAATTTGGCCGAATTAGGTTCAGGACTGGCGATGTTTTTGTTGCAATGTGGTCTCAAGTGATTCTTTCTGGTTAGGACTTTCGTTTGTGGAGACAGCGGTTGTCCAGTCACATTCACCTGACCACAAAATCAAAATGGTTTTGGCGATGAGATACCACGCCATTGGCCGTGGGGTATAATGGGGCGGTGCCAGGTCTCGACTTTGTCCTCGGACGGGATGTGTGTTCGACTGTATATGTGCAACCAGCTTGATCTCAGTCGGTTCAAGTGTTTCACCGAAGTGGAGGCCTGATTTCATTTGTTGAGACAGCGATTTTTGTGCACTATCCCTGATCATGAAGGCTATACCGGATTTGACGCGGGCGCATGGAGATTATACTGCCTGTCATGACCGTTACAGCGACTCAGAAGAGCCCATTTTGAGCTGCACACCATTTATACAGTTTAATGCGGCACGTTCAATAAAACAAATTTTATGAACATGGACAAGTAACATCAAACGATGGAGAAGCCAGTCTATGACAACCTGCACTTCCAAGAGACCAGACAGAGTGAAATGGCGTTTCATGGTAGCCAACCTTAGATGCAGAGACGGCACTCAATGATGATGATGAATTCTATGGCGTTCATGATCATCACACTAACATCCCAAATTATATTAAATTTGTCACACACCCTTATCAGTTCCTTACCTGTTTCCCAGCTTTGTAGATGGCTTTATCTGATTGTATGAAAATGGAGAGCTCCTTGCTGTTGTAGGTCAATGATGTTGTGTTTGTGAAGGTCAGCCCACCAGTGCCCTCTATTTTCAAAGTGTAAGCAGCGCTGGGTAGGACTGCCGGAACCTGGGAGACATACACACGTGAATTAATTGTAAAACAACACCTGAAATGTTTTTTTTTTCGTTAGCCATCTTCCATCTCCGGCGAAGTCCCTAGAGACTAGGAACTGAGTTTTCGTGTTAATCCGCTTTTCCTTAGCAACCGTATGCACAGGGGTCCCTCGCTGCACAGGCAGATAACTCCGTCTTTAGAAGCACTCATATTTTTTCCGTAGATGAGTAATTAACATTTCAAGCCAGGCCTTGCTGCTGAGACTAGGAGTGGTTACCGCAGAGAGAAATTACAATTACAAATCCCAATGGTGCAGCGGGAAGAACATTGCAGTACCAAAAATTGTTACGACTAATTGCATTTACAACGCATGTCAATTGTTATCTTGTCTCAAATCTTCATGGGCTGGCTGGGCAAACAATTTCAATAATAATAGTAATAATAATGATAACTGTAATAAAAAAACAATAGTGATAATCGTCTTCTTCTTCTACCTTTTCAGCTCCCTGCGGAGCATATGTCTTCAACAAACACTTTCCAAGTTATTCTGTTTCTAGCCATAAAAAAAAATCATTGCATGTCTTCCTCATCACATTCATCTCTGCTTCCATCTGTCTTCTCCATGAATATGCTGGTCTTCCTCTTTGTCTCTTCCCCTTGGGATTCCAAATTAGGGTCTGTTGTGTAATACTCTTAGTTGACTTCCGCAATGTGTGTCCTATCCAGCTCCATCGTCTTCATTATATCTCTTTATCCCCTGGTGTTTGACTGCTACTTTTCCATAATTTTATATTAGTGATTTTGTCTTACCAATTCCATCCCTTGATTCTTCGTAAGGACCCATTAATGAAGGTCTATATCTTTGTGATTGTCATTTTTGCTGTTCTCCATGTTTCACAGCCACATAATAATACTGATTTAACATTGGAGTTAAAAATTAACAGTGACACAGTAATAAAATGATGATAATAATAGTGACGCAATGATAAAATGATGATAATAATAGTGACACAATAATAAAATGATGATAATAATAGTAATTGTGATAATAATAATAAAATAATAACAAATCATATGTAGAAAGTTAACGTAGACCCCTTGGGTCATTAACGAGAGCACTAATGATTCATCCACCACAGTTTATAAATATGAGGTTTACCTGTATACAAAGAACACATATAAACAACATATACTATACACACACCACATACAAACAACACATACAATCAATGCAAAAAATGTGCTGGGAAGCACGTATTAAGTACCAGGAAACGTGAAACACAATGAACGAGATGAAACACGAGGGCCACACTTACTTACCTTGAGTGACAGAGTAGAGGGAACACCTGTAAGTAAATGTAATATGTAATTATGAAGTGTGCAACTTTACTTATTATTACTATTAGTAGTAGTAAGAGTAGTAGTAGTAGTAGTAGCACAATAGTAGTAGCCGTAGTAGTAGTAATAGTTGTTGTAGTAGAAGTGTTAGTAGTAGTTGTAGTAGTTGTAGTAATAGTAGGATAGTTGTAGTAGTAGTAAAAGTTGTAGTAGTAGTTGTAAAAGTTGTAGTAGTAGTAGTACAGCTGTAGTAGTACTAATAGTTGTAGTAGTAGTAATAGTTGTAGTAGTTGTAGTTGTAGTAGTTGTAGTAGTAGTTGCACATTAGTAGTAGTAGTAGCACAAAAGTAGTAGTAGTAGTACAGTAGTAGTGTAACAGTATAGCTAGTGAGAGCATGGGAGCAGGTAACTTAGTTGTTACTCGCTTTTCAATAGATACTAGCAGTGAGAAATGATAGCGACCACAAGTTGTAGAGACAAAATTAAGGGAGTAAAAGTTCATGTAGGGGTAGCACACAGAAATGGGGAGGAAGGAGGTAATGTCCAGAATTGTTGGACCACACATAATGGTTAAGTCCATGGAAATTTCCATGCGGGTTTCCAATTCACAACAGGTTGTTGTTGAAGTGAGCATAACACAAATAGCATGCATTGACCCCATGACTTTGGCCCGTCTGATAAACAAGGTGTTTTCATCAAACCAGGAGAGGTCAGAATCGTGAAGTAATATAGAAGTCACGAAAATAAGCTGTTATTGTCAAAGTCTTGGACAGTTGAGAAACAAGAGTTCAGGTCTCGGACACGGGGCTGCAGGTGACCAGGAGAGGGTCGCAAGTAGTCATTTTGCAACGATTTTATTGGTCACTAATTTCGAGACGAAGAGGATGGTTGGATTATAAAATCTTCAACACACTAGAAGTTAAGCAATAGAGACAGATAGAGATGAATTAGTCAGAAGCAATAGTTACAAAGATGAATTAGTCAGAAGTTAGAGAGACAGAGAAAGATAGTCAGAAAGTTAGTCAGACAGTTAAGAAGAATATTAGAGAAGCAGTTAATAAGTTAGTCAGGAGTGAGTCAATACAGTTAGAAGTAGATCAGTCAGGAATAGAAAGTCAACAAGTTATACAGTTACAGTTAGTCAGAAGTTTACAGTACAGCTAGAACACTCAGAGTTAGAGTTAGAACAGTCAAAACAGTTGCGAGAAGTTATTAGTAGAAGTTGATGAGAATATGAACTTTAGTGCTGTGAAAGTGTTTTTGAAAGATTCATAGAATCGTGCTTCAATAAATTCTTACAAGAGCGTAAGTTGAATAATGTTTTATTAAAATATGCACTTGGGACGGACCATAGTCACCGGCGGTAGCCTCAGAGAAGTCCCGAATTAAGTAACATTAATTTAAGATAAGTGCATCAATCACTAGTAGATCATTGTGCCGAAAGAGATCAATAAACTTGATTATCATGTATTAAAGTAAAAGACTATGTCTTGAATTACCTGTTGTGTTGGTAAACTAAAATCAATGTAATGTGTTGTCAAGAAGTACAAAGATAATATCAACAAGTAAATAACATCAAGATAATAAATACACTATATCAGTAGTAGTAGTAACACAGTAGTAGTAGTAGTAGTAGTAGTAGTAGCACAGCTGTAGTAGTAGTAGTAGTTGTTGTAGTAGTAGTAATAGTTGTTGTAGTAGTAGTGTTAGTAGTAGTGTTAGTAGTAGTTTTAGTAGTAGTAGTACAGCTGTAGTAGTAGTAGTAGTAATAGTTGTAGTAGTAGTTGTTGTAGTAGCACAGTAGTAGTAGTTGTAGTAGTAGTATCACAGTAGTAGTAGTAGTAGTAGTAGTTGCACTAGTAGTAGTAGTAGTAGTAGTAGCACAGTAGTAGTTTTGTAGTAGTAGTAGTAGTAGTATCACAGTAGTAGTAGTAGTTGCACTGTAGTAGTAGTAGTAGCACAGTAGTAGTAACACAGTAGTAGTAGTAGCACAGTAGTAGTTTTGTAGTAGTAGTAGTACTTTAGTAATAGTGATAACACAGTAGTAGTAGTTGTTGTTGTAGTAGTACAATAGTAATAGTAGTAACATAGTAGTAGTAGTAGCAGAGTAGTAGTAGTAGTAATACTAGTAGTACATTAGTAGTAACACAGTAGTAATTGTTGTAGCAGTAGTAGCAACACAGTAGTAGTAGTTGTAGCAGTAGTGGTAGTGGTAGTAGTAGTAGTAGTAGTGGTAGTAGTAGTAGTGGTAGTAGTAGTAGTAGTAGTGGTAGTAGTAGTAGTGGTAGTAGTAGTAGTGGTAGTAGTAGTAGTAGTGGAAGTAGTAGTGGTAGTAGTAGTAGTAGTAGTGGTGGTAGTGGTAGTAGTGGTAGTAGTAAATAGTTGTAGTAATAGAAATGATACAACAATAATACATGTGGTAATAATTTTAGCAGTGGTAGTTAGATAGTAGGAGTAAGTGTAGAAGCAATCGCTGTGGTAAAGAGTAATAAGTAAAAGTAATAAGGTAAAAGTAATAAGTAAAAGTAATAAGTAAAAGTAATATGTATGAGTAATATGTAAGAGTAATATGTAAGAGTAATAAGTAAAAGTAATATGTAAGAGCAATATGTAAGAGTAATATGTAAGAGTAATATGTAAGAGTAATATGTAAGAGTAATATGTAAGAGTAATAAGTAAGACAAGCATGTGGGCGACAAACCTACCAGCTTTGAAAGTGCCTTGTGCAGTGGTCACGACAGTGCTGACTTTCAAGATAGATGCTGTTAAGGAAACATCTCCCGCAGAACTGAGGATGTTGACGCTGAGGGTGAAGTCCGCATTGGGCCGGATTTTGGAAGGGGCAACCACAACATAGGAACTGTCAGTCGGTGGAGAAAGAGACAAAGGAAAGCCAAATTGACATTTTGGTTATAGTTATGTAATTATTGGCGACATGTCCCGAGAAAGGTACTTGTTTACTTGACTCGTAACATTGATCGAATTAATTTCTCTGTTGTTAGGATCATCATCTCTGCACATACCGGATGGATCCATAGGTGCACCGACTTCAGCCTCTAGAAAATCGGAGGAGAATCCTAGCCCATCCAGGTAAGCCCCTGGTATTTGAGGGACTGATTGATTGTATGGGGATCTAAAGTTGTCAGTAAACGAACAAACCTTAAACTGTTCAACTCCTGTGTGATGTCAATGGTAACATGTAGATGAGAAAGCTAGAAATCTACCTTTCTAACTAGATGTGATATTAAACTCCTTTGAAAACAAATGTTTACGTAGCCTATCAATCATAAGTGGGAACGAATACATTTCAAATCAACAGATAAGAGACGCATCTAAACAAAAATACGTGTCGAGATTTGTAAATAGAAGGCGCTGGAAATACATCGATCATGTGATGAGAATGAATAAAGAAAGACTTCATCAAAGGTGTTCGTGTGAGAAACCATCTGGTAAAAGTTAGACCAAGAGAATCGCTTCGCAGAACAATTACTAGGGAAGGCTCAACCATGGGACTAAGAAGCAACCAAGAACTACAAGAATTAGCAGCAGATCGTTAATCGTGGGGAACTATCATCATCATTGAGTGCCGTCTTCGCATCGAAGGTTGACTACCTACCATGGAGCGCCATTCCACTCTGTCTTTTGTATTTGATGGTTCAGATTGTCATAGGTTGACTTGTCCATCTTTTGATGTTCCTCGTCCATGTTAGTCTTGATCTGCCTCTGCCTCTTTTACCTTGTATTTTCCCTTCCAATATTATTTTAGTAGGCTGTTGTGTCTTTTAACGTGCCCCACAAATTTCATTTGTCTTGTTCTAATTGTGTTTAGTAGTTCTCTTTTCATTTTAGTTGCTTTAAAACTTCATCGTTTGTTTTCTTTTCTTTGCATCCAATTCTACCTATTCTTCTATAAATCCACATTTCAAAGGCTTCAATTCTCTGTTCTGTTTTCTTGTCTAATGTCCACGTTTCTGCACCATACAGGAATATTGAGAAGATGTAACATTTTGCTATTCTTAGTTTTAGCCCTGGTGTTATTTGTTTTGATGTCAGTATACTTGCTGTCGTACACAAACACACACACGCACACTTACACATACACACACACACACACACTGTGGGGGTCCGGTTGATGAGGCGACTATGAGCTTCAAATCGTCCCTTAATATTTATATAAACACAAATAATTAATACAATTATATATATATATATATATATATATATATATATATATATATATATATAAATTTATATACTTAATTTGGGATAATAAATGTTGCTATATTTGTACCATTTATAGAAACATGTGTACACACATTTAGACAAACATTTGTACAACAAAAGTACACCAAGCATTGCCAGTTCTGTTGAGACTGAAAACAACCATTGGCACTATATTGAAAGTTAGCCCGTTGAGAGGGACCTTACAAATGTTGTGACGTTTTCAGCATTGCGAGCAGGGGCGATTGTTGGTAAAATGACGTCAGCCGTCTATATTTAACACTGTTGAAGACGTCACAAGGTTGGGGTGATTTCGGAAAAATGCTCTCAGCCCGACTGCTTTCATTATAAGTGGCAATGGAATACATCAATGATCTATTTTCGAATTTTTTTTCAGTTTGAATTCTTCTTCTGCGATCATGGCTCATTCAGACTAGGAATCCGAACTTCATTATGAAGGCAGCTGTCTGTCTCAATGATTCGGTTTCCCAGGAGCGTTCCTCTTCCAGGGAGGTGGGTGTCGACCACATTGTCCTCCTCAGGTCGCCTGTGTAATTGGGAGTTTGAAATCAAATAGTCATATTGCTGTCTAAGCTCTCTCCTGTCTCCCCGAGACATGATTTACACAATCAGGCTGTTATATATATTGATAAATAGCAGCAAATTCATAGCTTCCGGTCAATATGGTGGATAGTCGGCAGGAACCATTGAAGGCTATGTATGAAAGTGTTCCTTGTTGCAGTTTCCTCATATTCCAAGTCCGGCTTGTTGTAGAAACTACTGAGTTAAGTGCTCTGTGCACATCGTGAGCTGTGTTTGTTTCATCCGTTTTGATCATGTTTCGATATTCCAATTGTTTACGATGAATGATGATATCTTATGGCAGAGAACAGTTGGCTGTGTTCACTTTATGTGCAGTTTCGCCTTATGTTTTTTGGCGTGTGCTGAGACTGCTATGATGGGTACTACAACTACCTTTCTTTGTTTGGGAGATGAGTTAGTAATTCGGATGATTCCACTGGCACGGGCGGTTTGCAGTGATACCGGGGCCTTCCATAACCAAAGTCTCAAGAAGCTAAACGGCCGAAACACTTGCTCGTTTGGGACCCTTCTGATGATCACGGCCTCCTGCCCAGATGCAAAGTGTAAATAGTTTTCTATTACTTATTGTTACATGGCAGCATACAATCCCCACATAGACGAAAATAATTGAAGGTAACTTACTTCTTGGCATGAGCAACTGTCCCTGCCGCGATGAGGAGGAGAAATAGGTACATGTTGTTGATCTGTAGATGAAGATCAAATGTCATTTGATATCAGTAATGGTAGTAATATTTGCAATGGTAGTAATATTTGCAATGGTAGTAATATTTGCAATGGTAGTAATATTTGCAATGGTAGTAATATTTGCAATGGTAGTAATATTTGCAATGGTAGTAATATTTGCAATGGTAGTAATATTTGCAATGGTAGTAATATTTGCAATGGTAGTAATATTTGCAATGGTAGTAATATTTGCAATGGTAGTAATATTTGCAATGGTAGTAATATTTGCAATGGTAGTAATATTTGCAATGGTAGTAATATTTGCAATGGTAGTAATATTTGCAATGGTAGTAATATTTTCAATGGTAGTAATATTTGCAATGGTAGTAATATTTGCAATGGTAGTAATATTTGCAATGGTAGTAATATTTGCAATGGTAGTAATATTTGCAATGGTAGTAATGGATAACTAATAGTCGTTTTTTAGTTATAATACCAGCAGTAATAGTAACACCAACATCAGGACTTGTAATTAGCAATACTAGCTGTATCAATTGTTTTCAATCTTTATCAGATATTACCAATCATGATAACGATTGCGTTATCAGTCATAAGGATTATCGTTGTTAAAAAAAAACGATAGAGAAACAAGACAGACTAACAGAAAAAAAATACATAGATTATCAGTGATATGATCAGAAGAAAAAGAAAGAAACCATAAATATAAGCGAACAAAAGGCTATCGGCAGAGTGATGTAAAGTAATGCCATCTGGAGCAGGCGATCACAAAATGTCATAACCCACTGCATCCAGTGTTATCCGTTATAGTTGTTTTATTAAGGAATATAGAATGGAATGTTCAACAATAATATTGGAATAAGAGAAATGGTTATGCAACTAACGATGGTTATGGTTAATCGAAGACCCCGGTATCACTGCAAACGGATTCAAATCCATAATTGTTCAACAGTCCCTGCCAGTGGAATCATCCGAATTAACATCTTATCTTATTGAAGGATCCAAACAAAGAAAGGCAGATATAGTGTCCATCATAGCAGATACAGCACACTCCAAAAGACATAAGGCCAAGTGGCACCGAAAGTGAACGCAACTGAACTTTCCTTCGTTATACGATATCATCATTCATCGTAAGAAATCGGAATATCGAAACACGATCTGGATGAAAATCACAGCTCACGGTGTGCACAGAGTACTAAACTCAGCAGCTCTGGCAGCAAGCTGGACTTTGAATATGAGGAAACTGCATCCAGGAACACCCTTCAGACAGAGCTTCAATGGTTCCTGTCGCCTATCGCCATATTGACAGGAAGTCGAAAGATCTCATCTATAATTAGGAAGAGAAGATGGACAAATGTCGGACATGTGCTGAGAAGAGACAACAAGTGAATTTCATAACAGGCTCTTCTGTGGCAAACATCAGGATACAGAAAAAGAGGAAGACCTAAAGAGACACTGAAAATAACACTTATAAGAGAAGCAAAGTTGGCAGGCATAGACTCATTAAATAAGATCGAACATCTCGCCTAGAGTAGAGATGGATGGTGAAAAACAATACAAGCTCTATGTGACGTCACACGGTGAGGAAAGAATCACGGATCTAGATCAATTGACTTTCCTCCATGCCATGAATTCAGTATCTTTCATCTGTCTAATTTTAATCATGAAAACATGTTACACCAAGTGAAAACACATAATTAATTTTGTCTCTTTTTGTGAATATGTTAAAATGGGGCTAATAGAGATGAGAGAAACAAATCCTGGCTGGTAGTTATCTTTCTGTAAAAAATACTGGAGATTAATATGATAGGAATTAAAATGCAGATTTTATAATTATCAGTAATAATAAAACATGTTAGAATGTCCTTTATTTTTGCTTTCCTTCACTATAAAAAAAGCAAAAATAAAGGACTCAGTTTAAGTAGTAAAAAGACAGAAGCAATGGTAGCAATAAAGAAAAGACTTCACAGCAATGCACAATAAAGAAAAGTGGAACAATATTAAAACAGGTAAATGAATTTAAATATCTGGGAACAATGTTAACCTCAGATGGTAGATGTACAACAGAGGTGAGATGTAGAATGGCTCAGGCAAAAGCAGCTTTCTAAAAATGAGGAAGCTATTGTGCAATCAATTTTTGACAATAGAAACAAGAAAAAAAGAGTTCATAAAAATATAATGTAGATCCAGTCTAAACTCATGGACAATCAGACACGGAAATCACTGGAGGCTATAGAAATGTGGTTTTACAGAAGAATGTTAAGAATACCATGGACAGCTAAGAAGATTAATGAAAACGTTCTGAAAGAGGCAAAAGCAAAAGGAGAGCTAATATCCAATATTAGGAAGAAACGCATCCTACAAGAAATGAGAAGAATGGGTTACAATTACTGGGACTTTACGAAATAAGATACACCGGATCAGGGGAGATGTATTCTGATAAACTTAAAATAATTTATTCTGGAGGTGCTGAACACCAAAGAGGAGTAGGTATCATATTGAATGCAGAAAGAAAAAAGAACAGTGAAAGGCTTTTACCCAATTTCTGACAGAGTCCTTTTAGTGAAATTGAATGGAAAGCCAATAGACATAAATCTTATACAAGTTTATGCACCAACAGCAGACAGTGTAGAGGAAACAATTGATAAATTTTACAACGAGTTAAATGAGGCACTTCATAAATGCAAACCACATGAAAACATCATAGTTCTCGGGGATTTTAACATTGAAATGCAACAAAAAGGAGATGCTAAAGCTATATACAAACAAATTGAAGAATTAACAGGAAGAAAAACGCAATCAAAAACTGGATGTTTAAGATCAAAGGAAGGAGAACTGTTGATTGATCAAGAAAGCCTAAGGGAACGATGGACAGAATACATTAAAGATCTTTATAATGATGAACGAACAGAAGTAAATATTAAGGATAATGGAGAAGGACCAGAAAAACTCAAAGAAGAATTGGAAGACGCCTTGCGCAATATGAAAGCAGGAAAAGCTCATGGACCAGATAATATAACTAAAGAAGAGATTAAAGCCATGGATGATTTTGGAATAGAAATAATAACAAAAATATTGAATGATATCTACAACAGCGGATATATACCAGACGACCTGCTCAAATCAATATTCATAGCCCTACCAAAGAAATCAGGTGCGATTGAATGCGATGATCGTCGCACAATAAGCCTTATGAGTCATATGACTAAGATATTACTAAGAATCATCATGCGAAGAGTGCGAAACAAAATCAGTCCAGAAATTAGCGATGAACAGTGTGGTTTTGTTGGAGGTAAAGGAACGAACAATGCCATATATATCATATGATCTTTAGTAGAAAGAGCCATAGAGGTGAAAACAGATATATACCTATGTTTCATAGATTACACCAAGGCATTTGATAAAGTAAAGCACCAAGAAATAATCACAATTTTAGAAAGCATAAACGTAGACAGCAAAGATCTAAGAATAATAAAGAACATGTACTGGCAACAAACAGCGGCCATAGGAACTGGAAACCAATTGGGAATGTTTCAACAAATAAAACAGGGTGTTAGACAAGGTTGTGTGCTGTCACCAGATTTGTTTAATATTTATAATGTGATTATTTTAAGATCCATAAGGGGCATGCCTGGAATAACAATTGGAGGTCATAATATAAATAATCTAATGTATGCTGATGATACAGTCTTAATCGCTAAGAGTGAAAATGAGTTACAAGAAATGTTGGACATTATAGTGAAAGAAAGCAAAAATAAAGGACTCAGCCTCAATAGCAAAAAGACAGAGGTAATGGTAACAACAAAGAAAAAGACATCACCTCAGTGCAAAATAAAGACAAGTGGAACAATATTAAAACAGGTAAATGAATTTAAATATTTGGGAACTTTGTTAACCTCAGACGGAAGATGTACAAAAGAGGTGAGATGCAGAATGGCTCAGACAAAAGCAGCTTTCAAAAAAATGAGGAAGATACTATGCAATCCATTTTTGACAATAGAAACAAGAAAAAGAGTTCTTAAATGTTACGTAGAGCCAGTCTTAACATATGGATTCGAATCATGGACAATAGGACAACAGACAAGAAAATCACTGGAGTCTGTAGAAATGTGGTTTTACAGAAGAATGTTGAGAGTAACTTGAACAGCTAAGAAGAGTAATGTAGATGTTCTAAGAGAGGTCAAAGCAAAAAGAGAGCTAATTTCCAATATTAGGAAGAAACAATCATCATTTTTTGGCCATGTAATGAGAAGAGAACAACTAGAATATATTGCAACTGGAAAAATTGATGGACGAAGAGTTAGAAGGAAGCAAAGAGAAAAAATAACAGACAGCTTAAGAGAATGGCTTGGCAGAAGGTCAACAACATAAATGATAAATAGCTGTCGAGATCGAAAGTTGTGGAGAGACACGATCACCTATGCCAGCAGGCCCGGTACTTGATGATGATGAGGAAGAAACGATCATAATTTTTTGGGCCATGTAATGAGAAGGGAACAACTGGAATATATTGTAACAACTGGGAAAATTGAGGGAAGAAGAGATAGAGGGAAGCAAAGAGAAAAGTTACCAGACAGCTTAAGAGAATGGCTTGCAGAAGGTCAACAGCATAAATGATAAATAATTGTCGAGATCGAAAGTTGTGGAGAGACATGATCACCTATGCCAGCAAGTATGGTACTTGATGATGATGTTCGAATGTATTCTAGTAGACTTATCTAAACAAAGAGTTAAAAGATTTCAGTTCCTTCTGTCATTGAAGAATTTCACCAAATATTTCAACATCCCATAAAGACACTCCTCAATGCTAAGTATTTTGTGATGTGTGTTTAACCCTGAGGTCTTTCTACATGATCAGGAAAGGGGTTAGAGTGTTCATAGCCTGTGTGGGTTAACGATAGTCTCATTTACATGAGGACAGATTAAACAAGAACAACGGGGAAAATGTGACAATTCCTGATAGGAAATTATTATGAAAGGAGCAGAAGGTGACAAACAACAAGATTTTGCACAGAATCTGTGGAAGATAATTGAAGAATATCTCTGTGAATAAAAGAATGCTGAAATGACGCGGCCGGTTAACGTGCGATTTAGTTCGGTTAAATGGTACAATCATCGTACAAGGCAAACAAAGAAGACACAACTGAAGAAAAAAAAACATCAGAGAATGGACGTTCTTCGACTTTTGTCAAACCCTAGCAGCCCGAGACAAAAACCAGAGTCGAATATTTGGGCCCCTTGACGGAGCCCAAAGATCCATGAAGTCAAGGTTAGCTGAGATGACTGTAATACAAAAACTTACCTGATACGGAGCTAAAAAGAGGTGATCTAACAGAAAACATAACAATATCTCTGTTATGAAACACACTGTTAAATGTTATAAATCAAATGTTATATGTTGACATGAAATTTAGCAATGAATTAGCAATAAAACATAATATTTTTTCATTTCGTGTTTGTTTATATATTATTATTTATTGTCTTTTATCTGCTGAAGGCTTTTGTGCAAATGTCGTAGTTTGTCTCATATCTTTACAAAGTAAAGGTACTAAATATACTTCATGTTTATTTTCCATGTTTTCTGCATTTCTACACGCGGCGTCGCGAGATACTTCATATATTATGTTTGTGCCTCTCTCCAATATGTTTAAATACAGACTTTAAATATAGCCCATAAATATGAACGAAACGAAAACTAAAATGAAAAAAAATTGCTTAGTTATAAAGCCTGCTAGAGTTGATATAAATATATAAAGAGTTTAAATGAACGTTGTTGGAACAGAGAACAAGTTGAGCGATCTCCTGGCTATCTTACTTACAGACATACTAAAGTACAAACAACAGCTATCAGGGCTAAGTCCAGAACGCGGACTGATATTTTGCCTTAAAGTGTGCGTGTATTTAACAGTTTACTGTCAAAGCCTGCTTCGGATTAATTAACCAAGACATTTTTGTAACGCCATGCTTTGTTAATTATGTATGTACATTGATTGTTTGGTGAAATTTGTCAACAACAACAAGAAAGATTCTGCTTGAAGAAAATGCAATAAAAAAGATGAAAGGTTGTAAACATTTCAGCGAAACATTATCCTCAAATAATTAGCCAAAGAAGGACATTTACAAGTAATGAGAACATAAATTTACATTACAGACAGATAACATTATAACAATCCTGACTTATTTCACCAGCGGTACTAATTATTAACGATATTATACTTATGCGCATTCTTTTCATGGTTTGTTTCATTTCTTCTCTCCTTTTGTCATTTCAATCCCTTTCTGCCTGTCTCATTAACTGTGTCTATTTATATACAGTTTATTTACGTTAATCTACTTCCAATGTTTCTGACTTAATATTTATTTATTTCACTGTCGGTTTATTTTCTCTGTATTGGTATGTTTTTCTCACCAAATTTTTCTGACATTATTTATCTTACTCTGTCGCGTGTTTTCTTCATTTTTTTTTTCCCATCTTTATATTTGTTTACTTTTTTGCTGATATTTCCAGTTTATAGTTGTGCTTATTCTATTCTATTCTATTCTATTCTATTCTATTCTATTCTATTCTATTCTATCCAAGGAACTAGTTTCCTTGCAGTTCGGAGTTCACCATAACCGTCCCACCACTTGTCACTGTATTCCCAAAATGGTACTTGCTGTTCCAGCTGAAGGCCTACTTGGCCGAAAAGTCGACTTTTGTTTTGTTACTTACCACGTAAAGCTGTTACCATACCACTTTCTAATAATTTTTTAAAAAATCGTCGTTATTTCCCAAAATGCTTCGGCGAATTCCGTTAACAAGATCGCTTCGTGCACATCCTACTCAATTGCACAGGCGACGATTTCAAACCTCCTAAGTCACCTCTTACGATATGCTGGCAGGTAACAGTTGCTCTATTATTTTCTCCCCTCCCCGTAGGGGCCCTGGTAGCCACACGGGGTTCTCATTCCCTGTGTTTATTTATCTTTATGTATTTCATTCTCCTGAGCTGTAGCCGCGCAGTGGTCACACCATTTGCTTGGCAATAGATTAAAACTGAGTTTGTTTGAGCTTTAGAATTGACGCGCTCACATAAGATTAGACACCAGGCTCTCTGAGGTAAGGCCGGTAATAGCAGCGAGAAGGACACTAGATCGCTACATTCAAATATTGTGGTTTAGTAAATGCTTCACTGGACTACTAAATTCTATCCTTTCTTTTTTTTCTCTTTGTTTATTTTTTGTTTCACTCTCCATAGCTGTTTGTTACTGATGCTTTAGTTGATTTGCTCATTTGTATTTTCCCAGGGCTAAAACTATCTTCTTCTTCCTCTTCCACCTTTCCTCTGCTGCCGTTGGCGTCGAGGGGAGATGCAATCTGCGATTCTTTGCTCTTCTGTTGGCCTCTTCTGGTGTTATCCCTCCTAGTGACTCTAGTATTCCCTTTTTCCATCTCTTGTAACATAAACAGCCCTTACTCTGCGACAGAACTAGCACAGCGGCAGAGGACAATGTAACATACACACAACAGTGCTCAGAGCCAAAATAATGGAGAAACAATCGCGATCATACAGGCTAAAACTATGAATAGCAAAATGTTTATATCTTTTCAACATTCCTGTATGGTGTTGAAACATGGACATTAGCAAGAAAACAGAAGAGAAAATTAAAGCCTTTGAAATGTGGATTTCTGAAGAATAGAAAGAATTGGATGGAAAGAAATGAAAACAAATGATGAAGACTTACAATAAATAAAAATTAAAAGAGAACTACTAAACACAATTCAAACAAGACAAATGTGATTTTTGGGACATGTTAAAAACACACCAGCCTACTGAAATTGATCTCGAAACTGAAAATGCAAGGTAAAAGAGGCAAACAAAGTCTAACATGGACGAGTAAAATCAAAAGATGGATAAGTCAGCCTATGACAACCTGCACCATCAAAGCATGAGACAGAGAGGAATGGCGCTCCATGGTAGCCAACCTTCGATACGGAGACGGCTCTCAACGATGATTATTTTCCCAGGAAGATACATTGATGTATTCTGTAAACGTTCAAGTTGATTAGTAAAAGTTGTATGTTAGAATTTAAAAATAAAAACCCAATGCAGTTGAAACAAAATTTAATATTTAATGCCCGGAAACTCACAGGTTTGGTAAAACATTTGACACTTTGTAACGAGCATTAACTACTAAACTATCATTCATGCATAAACAATTACTTGAGCTAAGTTCTGTGTTTGTGGTGGCACAACTTAAAACCACTCCATTAAAATATTAACTTTACTATTCAGGAGAATGTATTAGACTCCTACAGCAACACCCAAAGAAATGCCTCGACATTTCCAAGATTAAAATGAAAAAAAAGGACCGAGAAAAAAGCTGGGAATAAATCCCCAAATGCACGAACTCTGTGCGCATTTCCGTTCCTGCCATATCCCAGCATAGAGGAAAGACTTTATTCTTATTTTCCTTTCATTTCTCCTTCTAGTTCGAAAATGTTATATTTTGTTAAATTTTTTTTTTCATTTTAAATACATATTTGTACGTGTGTTGTATGTTTGTTCCTGTTGAAGACCTATTGCGCCGAAACGTCGTTCTGGTTTTGTTGTCCACTTGTTACGTGAAGCTTTAACTAAACCGTTTCTTTTTTCTCTATTTTTGTTTCTATATCTATATATATCTTTTTAAAAATTTCTATTAGGAATAACCCCCGCCGTAGAATATATAAAGAAATAACAGACACAATGTATTGACAACGTGATAAGACAGAAAGATAAAACACACACACACACACACGCACGCACGCACACACACACACACACAGAGCCTTCAATTAACATTGCGAGAACACAAGGCTCGAGGGCCGACCACGAAAAAGTTGAACTGATGACAACTTAGAAACACTAAAAACATAACAGCACTAGAATCCAACATAAGAGCAAAAGAACGCAAATTATATCTCCCATCGACGTTAAAACAAGCAGATCCATCCATCCATCCACCCACCATCCACCCATCCATCCATCCATCCATCCATCCATCCATCCATCCATCCATCCATCCATCCATCATCCATCCATCCATCTCACCACCATCATGCAGTATAAAAATAAACGAGAGAAATCTGAAACAAGTGCAACGCGTCAAATACTTGGGCACAATAATAACATCAGATGGGAGTTGCACCACAGAAATAAAAAGCAGAATAGCTCAGGCCAAAATAGCATTTCAGAAAGTGAAAAATATCCTATGCAACAAATCTATGTCAATAAAAATTAGAAAGAGAGTTCATCGGTGCTATACAGAACCAATTCTGACCTATGGAAGCGAATCGTGGACAGTAGACAAATGAAAAGACGATTAGGGGCCACAAAGATGGGATTTCTCAGAAAAATGTTGAAAGTTCCCTGGACAGCTAAAAAGACCAATGAGGAAGTTCTCAAAGAGGCCAACACAAAAAGGGAGCTCTTAAAAAAAACTTCAGAAAGAAACAATCAACACTTTTCGGGCACATCATGAGAAGAGGAAAGTTGGAATACTTGGTTACAGCTGGCAAAATAAAAGGAATGAGAGATCGCGGACGACAAAGAGAGAAAATACTGGATAGCTTGGTGTCATGGCATGGAAAACAGTCAACAACAGAACTGATACGATGAACTGTAGATAGAAGATTGTGGAGGGACATGATCGCCTACGCCAACCGGTATGGCACATGATGATGATGATCTATCTATCTGTCTGTGTGTCTGTCTATCTATCTATGTTTTACTTTTGTCTGACTTAATACTCATTGCTTTTCTCGTGGACTTTCTCTTTACCTAAAGACCAATAGAACATAACAAGAACATTTCACTGTTCTAACAATCTTACCTTGACATCCAAAGATCTTGACGCGTTTTGAGAGGTCCGGTTGAAGGCCGAGCATTTAAAGAGTTTCTGGTTGTACCTCAGTCTACAACCGTCCTTGACCGAGATTCACTTGTTGACTCGTTACTGGCAACATCCGCCTTTCCTTACCTGCGCAAAATACCTGGCAATGCGACATTCATACAACCAGAAGATTACCCCCCCATCTCCCCCTCGAAAAAAAAAAATAGATAAGATAAAAAAAGAACCAGGATCAACACCTTTGTGTTTGTTGACTCCACCTGATGACGTAAACAAGCAATTTGAGAAAATGGTACAAATCTCCAAACTTATGTTGAAGTTTCTCACATAAATGTGACGTCAGTAAAACGGATGTACCCAGATGTGTGGTTTAGAAGATTTTTTTTTAATGATCTAGTGGTTGGTGGGAAACAAAGAGCGTCTAGTGGTTGATGGGAAACAAAGAGCGTCTAGTGGTTGATGGGAAACAAAGAGCGTCTAGTGGTTGATGGGAAACAAAGAGCGTCTAGTGGTTGGTGGGAAACAAAGAGCGTCTAGTGGTTGGTGGGAAACAAAGAGCGTCTAGTGGTTGGTGGAAACAAAGAGCGTCTAGTGGTTGGTGGGAAACAAAGAGCGTCTAGTGGTTGATGGGAAACAAAGAGCGTCTAGTGGTTGGTGGGAAACAAAGAGCGTCTAGTGGTTGGTGGGAAACAAAGAGCGTCTAGCGGTTGATTGGAAACAAAGAGCGTCTAGTGGTTGATTGGAAACAAAGAGCGTTTAGTGGTTGATGGGAAACAAAGAGCGTCTAGTTGTTGATGGGAAACAAAGAGCGTCTAGTGGTTGGTGGGAAACAAAGAGCGTCTAGTGGTTGATGGGAAACAAAGAGCGTCTAGTGGTTGGTGGGAAACAAAGAGCGTCTAGTGGTTGATTGGAAACAAAGAGCGTCTAGTGGTTGGTGGGAAACAAAGAGCGTCTAGTGGTTGATTGGAAACAAAGAGCGTCTAGTTGTTGATGGGAAACAAAGAGCGTCTAGTGGTTGGTGGGAAACAAAGAGCGTCTAGTGGTTGATTGGAAACAAAGAGCGTCTAGTGGTTGGTGGGAAACAAAGAGCGTCTAGTGGTTGATTGGAAACAAATAGCGTCTAGTGGTTGGTGGGAAACAAAGAGCGTCTAGTGGTTGATTGGAAACAAAGAGCGTCTAGTGGTTGGTGGGAAACAAAGAGCGTCTAGTGGTTGATTGGAAACAAAGAGCGTCTAGTGGTTGGTGGGAAACAAAGAGCGTCTAGTGGTTGATTGGAAACAAAGAGCGTCTAGTGGTTGGTGAGAAACAAAGAGCGTCTAGTGGTTGATTGGAAACAAAGAGCGTCTAGTGGTTGGTGAGAAACAAAGAGCGTCTAGTGGTTGGTGAGAAACAAAGAGCGTCTAGTGGTTGGTGAGAAACAAAGAGCGTCTAGTGGTTGGTGAGAAACAAAGAGCGTCTAGTGGTTGGTGAGAAACAAAGAGCGTCTAGTGGTTGATAGGAAACAAAGAGCGTCTAGTGGTTGGTGGGAAACAAATAGCGTCTAGTGGTTGGTGGGAAACAAAGAGCGTCTAGTGGTTGATTGGAAACAAAGAGCGTCTAGTGGTTGGTGGGAAACAAAGAGCGTCTAGTGGTTGATTGGAAACAAAGAGCGTCTAGTGGTTGGTGAGAAACAAAGAGCGTCTAGTGGTTGATTGGAAACAAAGAGCGTCTAGTGGTTGGTGAGAAACAAAGAGCGTCTAGTGGTTGATTGGAAACAAAGAGCGTCTAGTGGTTGATTGGAAACAAAGAGCGTCTAGTGGTTGATTGGAAACAAAGAGCGTCTAGTGGTTGGTGAGAAACAAAGAGCGTCTAGTGGTTGATTGGAAACAAAGAGCGTCTAGTGGTTGATTGGAAACAAAGAGCGTCTAGTGGTTGATTGGAAACAAAGAGCGTCTAGTGGTTGATTGGAAACAAAGAGCGTCTAGTGGTTGATTGGAAACAAAGAGCGTCTAGTGGTTGATTGGAAACAAAGAGCGTCTAGTGGTTGATGGGAAACAAAGAGCGTCTAGTGGTTGATGCGTCTAGTGGTTGATGGGAAACAAAGAGCGTCTAGTGGTTGATGGGAAACAAAGAGCGTCTAGTGGTTGATGGGAAACAAAGAGCTTCTAGTGGTTGATTGGAAACAAAGAGCGTCTAGTGGTTGATGGGAAACAAAGAGCGTCTAGTGGTTGATGGGAAACAAAGAGCGTCTAGTGGTTGATGGGAAACAAAGAGCGTCTAGTGGTTGATGGGAAACAAAGAGCGTCTAGTGGTTGATGGGAAACAAAGAGCGTCTAGTGGTTGATGGGAAACAAAGAGCGTCTAGTTGTTGTTGGGTAACAAAGAGCGTCTAGTGGTTGATGGGAAACAAAGAGCGTCTAGTGGTTGATGGGAAACAAAGAGCGTCTAGTGGTTGATGGGAAACAAAGAGTATCGTGTACTGGTTAATAGGAAACAACGAGTATCGTCTCAGTGAGAGACAGACTACCTACAGCATAAAAGGAAAAACGGAAGCATACAACGGGGAGCTGTTGTTTGTTATTTATTACCTGTCCTGCTGAAGGTCTACTGAGCCGCAACGTCGTTTGTTTTGTGTTGTCCCTCACCTACGTGACTTACACTGACCTATAGTTTATGTCCCTTGTTTAGGTCCTCATTTCGAGTCTTCAGTAATAGCCCTCACTGACCTATAGTTTCTGTCCCTTGTTTAGGTCCTCATTTCGAGTCTTCAATAATAGCCCTCTTTGACCTATAGTTTCTGTCCCTTGTTTAGGTTCTCATTTCGAGTCTTCAATAATAGCCCTCTCTGACCTATAGTTTCTGTGCCTTGTTTATGTGCTTATTTCGAGTCTTCAATAATTGCCCTCACTGACCTATAGTTTCTGTGCCTTGTTTATGTGCTCATTTCGAGTCTTCAATAATAGCCCTCACTGACCTATAGTTTCTGTGCCTTGTTTATGTGCTTATTTCGAGTCTTCAATAATAGCCCTCACTGACCTATAGTTTCTGTGCCTTGTTTATGTGCTCATATCGAGTCTTCAATAATAGCCCTCACTGACCTATAGTTTCTGTGCCTTGTTTATGTGCTCATATCGAGTCTTCAATAATAGCCCCCTCTGACCTATAGTTTCTGTGCCTTGTTTATGTGCTCATATCGAGTCTTCAATAACAGCCCTCACTGACCTATAGTTTCTGTCCCTTGTTTAGGTCCTCATTTCGAGTCTTCAATAATAGCCCCCTCTGACCTATAGTTTCTGTGCCTTGTTTATGTGCTCATTTATAGCAGACCTAATCTCCTTTGTTTCATTTTAATGACGTAGTGCTCCCGACTTTTGCAAAAGAAATATGAATTTGGAATCGTGTTTATGTTCATTGTTTATAATTCTCATGATCTTACAACCATAGTTATTGTTGTTTTTATAATGATTCATATACATTTAATTATGAGATTTTATCATTTTCAGCCCGGGATGTATTTTCTAAATGTTTTAAAGTGTAATTCTCTTCTAAAAGAAAACCTGATCGTGGCATTTTTCTGAATTTTTTTTTCGTTCACCAGCTTTTACCTCTGACGAAGTCCCTAGAGACTAGGAACTGAATTTTGCGTGTTAATCCATTTTTCCCTGGCAGCCGTGTGCACAGGGGTCCCTCGACGCACAGGCAGATATTCCGTCTTCGGAGGTAATCATATTTTTTCCGTCGATGAGTAATTGACGTTTCAGGCCGGACCTCGCTGCTGAGACCAGGGGTGGTTGCCGCAGAGAG
The DNA here is from genome assembly GCA_032433765.1 of Megaustenia siamemsis. Taxonomy (NCBI): domain Eukaryota; kingdom Metazoa; phylum Mollusca; class Gastropoda; order Stylommatophora; family Ariophantidae; genus Megaustenia; species Megaustenia siamemsis. The sequence continues at coordinate 11,182,171 of JAVIAB010000001.1, forward strand.
AAATCACAAACAAAAATCCCAACCTGTTTTCTAATTTATTAAATATTGTAAAAACCTGTCTTTAAATTCAATTACTTTTGGTTAATTCACCAGATCTGCGTTCCAAGTGACCAATCGTTCTTCATTTTTATTTGTATTTAGCCAATCACAAACATTTTTATAGCCAGTGGCAGGCATTTTTACAGCCAATCACAAACACCTTTATAGCCTGTGACAGGCATTTTTATAGCCAATCACAAACACCTTTATAGCCAGTGGCAGGCATTTTTATAGCCAATCACAGACACTTTTATAGCCAGTGGCAGGCATTTTTATAGCAAATCACAAACACCTTTATAGCCAGTGGCAGGCATTTTTATAGCCAATCACAGACACTTTTATAGCCAGTGGCAGGCATTTTTATAGCAGATCACAAGCATTTTGTCAACCTGGATGAACCCAAAGCCACCTAATATCTCAAGCCTGCCCCTTGCAGGGGAATCACCCAAACCATGTGACGTTTTCAGCATTGTGAGCAACGTTGGTTGTGGGTAAAATGACGTCAGTCGTCTTTAGCTCGCGTAGCTCAAAACGTCACAAGTATTGGGGTGTTTTCGGCAAAACTCTCTCAGCCCTTCGTCTTGAGCTATATAGGTGGTGATGGATGAACCACGGCCAACCACCGATTTACTAAGTTCCGCGGGCATAAAAATAATACCGGAAAACCTATCAACTTGCGTAACATCGTCAAATATAGACGATATAGACGACTGACATATCTCTACCCACAACAACCCCTGCTCGTAAAGCTAAAAATGTCACGCAAGTTGGTCGTTTTCCATGAATTCCCTCTCAGGCGGTAGGCCTAAGTGATAACCCGATGTAAGACATTCTAAGACCAACAAGTAAGACGAACACAGAACTGGAGTCGTCAGTCGCTGGACACTGCGAGACTTGCTGAGTAGGGGATCTGAGCACCTATGGACATGTTCGGACTGCAATGCTGGTGACCTGCAAATAACTCAATAAATCAAGCCATTTATGTTTGGCACATTTATATTGTGTGACAACACAAAATAACGGTTTCAATAGCTTCAACAGTTTATTCAGGCAGTGGTCATTACATTGATTCATCTTCATGCATGTAAACAATGCTTGTATGCAAACGAACATCGCTGACTAAACCAAACGCAGCTGAAATTGAAATGAATGGATGGATACGTTCGCCCGATGACTAAAGTATTCTAGAGTATTCGTAGACTGTAGACTTCCTCTTCGTCATCCGCCCTTAAAAGGACGTTAAGTGGACGTGTTTGCGTTGTGTTGTAGTTTGCAGTGCAACACTGTGATATTTGCGCCTTTCGGCCCAACACATCCGACTTTAGCACGACTTTTTTGAGTACTGGGTTATCTTCCCTCTTCGATCCCTGCTCGCTTGGCCAGACTAGACAGTTTAGTCTGTTACTGGAAGCACCGCGGAGAGGTGGAGCAAGGTCTGGATGGTTCTGGTTCACCGATCCTGGCGCAAGCCATCAGCTATGAGTCGCTGACAACTTCCAGCTCTGGTGCTGGGAGGCGCGCCTTCGCCTCCGAAATTGAAATAAAAATTATGTAACGGCAGCCGTTAAATATAATTTCTTTTTTTGTTTTTGTTTAAACAAGCAATCTCTGAACCCCCCACCTCCTTTTACATCCCAGCTCATTTCATTCAAGTAAAATGTAATGTTTTAACAGGAGAGATACTACAAACTTACTTACATTTGTTCAAAAATTGCAAACACACAAAATGGATACCATTTCTATTTTAACGTTTTGCTGGAGCGGAAAGAAGAAATATTTCTGGCCAATCAAAACTCTGACATGGTTTTGTAAATAATCTTCCCGTCGTTGGTATATATATATATATGTATACTCACTAACACAAATACAGACACGCAAAGGAGCCGAGATAGCTAAGTGGTTAGTGAACTGGACTACAAAGGACAAGAGGTGGGGTTCGATCCTCACCGACGGCTTCTGGGTTCACCCAGCATTTAATGGGTACCTGATTTTTTTTCTAGGAAAGTAAAACGGCCCGGGCGTAATACCGACCACATTACCCCAAAAATCATATGCCGAAGGTCCGTAAAATTTATGGTCACTAACACCATATTCCCTATACGCCACTTGGCGTGACAGGGGCACTTTACTTTTTTTTTTTTACAGACACACACAGACAACATAAACCAAACAAACACACAAATATAAACAAACACACAAATATAAACAAACACACAAAATTCCTACATATCCCTTGTTTGCCTTCCACTAAAAACTCTTGTCATAAAACAACACCCACCTCCCCAAACCACAAACGTTTCAACAAAATAAGCCCCCTCCCTCCCTTCCCACCACCTCAACCAAAATATGTGTACAAAGAGCCCGTATCTTCCCTCATGCTCAACCACACACACATTTCCATGTAGGCCGTCATCATGCATCATTTCTACCGGCAAGTACATTTCACCCCCACAACACACACACACCCACATTTCCACATAATAAAAGCTTATATTTACCATCTCCTTACTTACTGGCAATGCTCAAACTGGGCAACAACAAATATATTTTGTGATCACGTGACTGGGTGGCCTAGAGACAAGGTGTCGGCCTTTGGACAGTAAGGTCCTTGTTTCGACTTGTTCGAATCCATTGTTTCTTCCATGTTTCACCCACCCCAAGTCTCAAAATCCGATGCCTTGCCCTCTCAGAAAACGGGCGAAAAAAACAGGAGGTCCCGTGTGCACTTGCGCACGTTAAACACCCGTTGGCAGTTAAAAGTTGTAATGAGTAAAAAATAGTCGGTGCTCGGACCAAAAACCAAAATTGTGTTTAGCAGTTCTCCCCGTTAAAAATATCGGATGTGTCGAGCCTTAAAGGCGCAGATATCTCGGCGTGTCGTAAATTAGCGACACAACACATCTACACCCACTTAACGGGAGAACGTCAGGAGGAATGGGTTGGACAATAATGTAACTATTGAGAGACTGGGGAATCTAAAGGTGGAAAAGGTGTCTGATCTATCTGGAGTGTTCTGTGGGGAAAGCCGAAGTAGCTATAAGCAACACCTTACAGGAACAATCAGTCTGCATACGCTTCGAGAAATGATGGGGCGGTCGGTGGAGCGGATATGGGGATGCCCTGACTGTAATGAAACTGATTCAATGAATAGAATAGTTAGAAAGAAGAGAGATATATTATGAACTTGTCCTGTTTTACCAACAACTTCTACTTTCACCCTGCACCTAATTGACCCGTCTGTTTGTTTTATTCAGTTCAAGATTTGCAAGAACAGGCACATAGAAATGTGAACCAATTAGATGACAATCTCAGTGAATCACGCTCACTGCGTGAACAGAAAAATATCATATGACAGGGGACATAAAGAAAACAAGGAGTGTAGGCTGTCATTATAGGTAATGAGCAGGTCTACCTCTAAATTATAGCCCCCCAGGTTTGCCAAAAAGACTTGGGATCGTCCAAGGTCAAAGTGTCTTTAGACACAATCAGATGGGTTAATCCAGGGTTAATTTCGACATTAATTGACCTTTCTCATTCAGATCGCTGTCTCTGTCTTTCTTTCATTGACTTTGATTTATGAGATTTTTCTGTTGGATGCCACTGTTAGTATAGGCCTTTCGTTTATTGTTGAAGTCTCATTTTAATGCTAGCTTTCGTTGTTGATTACCCGAGAGATATCTTGGCCAAATAAAACAAGAAATTAAATACTGCTCGTTGACTGCAGCCAAGAGAAGATGCAGACATTGATAATAAGTCAAACTATGGGGCTGGTTAAGTTTTATCCGTCCATCCATCCATTCATCCATCCATCCGTCCGTCAACCTACCTACCTACCTACCTACCTACCTACCTACCTACCTACCTACCTACCTACCTACCTACCTACCTACCTACCTACCTACCTACCTATCTGCCTGTCTGTCTATTATCATTTCGAGTCGAAAACAACATATGCAACAGAAATGATATACAATATTGACAATATTTCCTATACACTGTCAGACCCATGACTATAGCATAAGATTACAAACACAACTCGGAAATAATTTGTCTATCTGTATTTTCCTTTTAGAACAAGTATCTCCCGGATAGGGTAGAGCTGAATAACTTGCGTTGCAGATAAACAGTTGTAGGAGGAAACAACGCGAATAGTAGTTTCAGTGGCTTAGAATGGAGACAAATAATAATAAATGAATGTTATTATTAATTTGTATTTGGACAACAAGTGCAACGCGTCGAATACTTGGACACAATAATACCATCAGATGGAAGATACACCACAGAAATGAAAATCAGAATAGTTCATGAGAAAATAGCATTTCAGAAAATGGAAAATGAAAAACGTCACAACAAGACTTTCATTAGAAGTGAGAAAAAGTGTTCATCGGTGATATATAGCCAGCTCTGACCTATGGACGCGAATCATGGACAGTAAACAAAGAAATGTAAAAGATGATTAGATGCCACAGAGGTGAGATTTCTCAGAAGAATGTTGAAAGTTCCCTGCACAGCTAAAAAGTCCAACGAGGGAATTCTTAAAGAGGCCAACACAAAAAGGGAAAACTAAAAGACATCACATTTTTTCCTAAAAAAAAATCACAAAGAAACAGAGAAGAGGAATGTTGGAATACTTGGTCACAACTGACAAAATACAATGAAAGAGAGATCGTGGACGACAAAGAGAGAAAATACTGGATAGCTTGGTGTCATGACATAGAAAACAGTCAACAACATAATTCATACGAAGCCCGGTGTATAGAAGATTGTGGCCGGACATGATCGCCTACGCCAATCGGCATGGCACATGATCATGATGATGATGATGATTATGGAAGGAAGCATCCTATAGGCGACGGATCAGGGAATCATTTCAAGCAAAGAGGTATGTTTACAACACTCGGGTCTGTTGTTGTTTGTTGACGATCGTCTCCCGGTCGCTTCCCTTTTTCGTCCATATTTACATGGGGATTCACTGAGTTTAAGCTGATTTACGTCTTTGCATTCAGCCAACTGGGGTGACATTTGCGCCTGTCTTCACGACACAACATACTTTAGCGCTGCATGATTTTGGTATAGGGTTTGTTTTCCTACTTTGGTTCATACACGCTGGGCCAGACTAGCCAGGCTGTTCCCAAGGCCGGCATTGTGTGGAAGAGCAGAAACATCGCCGTCTATAGAATTGAGCCTGAGAGCCGAAAGGGGAACTCAGAGAAATCTCCAAACAACGTGACGTTGTCGGCTTTGCTAGCAGGGGCAGATATGGGTATAATAATAGCATCTGTCTATAGCTCCTATAGCTAGGCAGTCATTGGCGAGTCAGTCATTCACGCCTACGTGTTGTTGTTCTACACTGATGGGTAATTGTTCTACACTGACGAGTCGTTTTTCTACACTGATCTCTCGTTGTTCTACACTGATGACTCGTTGTTCTACACTGATGACTCGTTGTTCTACAATAACTGGTCGGTGTTCTACAATAACTGGTCGGTGTTCTACAATGATTGGTCGTTGTTCTACACTGATCTCTCGTTGTTCTACACTGATGATTCATTGTTCTACACTGATGAGTCATTGTTCTACACTGATCTCTCGTTGTTCTACACTGATGATTCATTGTTCTACACTGATGACTCGTTGTTCTACAATAATTGGTCATTGTTCTACACTGATGATTCGTTGTTCTACACCGATCTCTCGTTGTTCTACATTGATATCTAGTTGTTCTACACTGATCTCTCGTTGTTCTACACTGATGAGTCGTTGTTCTACACTGATGAGTCGTTGTTCTACAATAACTGGTCGTTGTTCTACAATATTTGGTCGTTGTTCTACAATGATTGGTCGTTGTTCTACACTAATGAGTCGCTGTTTTACACTGATGAGTCGTTGTTCTACAATAATAGGTCGTTGTTCTACGCTGATGAGTCGTTGTTCTACACTGATGATTCATTGTTCTACAATAATTGGTCATTGTTCTACACTGATGATTCGTTGTTCTACACCGATCTCTCGTTGTTCTACACCGATGAGTCACTGTTCTACACTGAACTCTCGTTGTTCTACACTGACGAGTCGTTGTTCTACACTGATGAGTCGTTGTTCTACACTGACGAGTCGTTGTTCTACACTGATGAGTCGTTGTTCTACACTGATAATTTGTTGTTCTACACCGATCTCTCATTGTTCTACACTGATGAGTCGCTGTTTTACACTGACGAGTCGTTGTTCTACACTGATGAGTCGTTGTTCTACACTGATCTCTCGTTATTCTACACTGACGAGTCGTTGTTCTACACTGATCTCTCGTTGTTCTACACTGATGAGTCGTTGTTCTACACTGATCTCTCGTTGTTCTACACTGATGAGTCGTTGTTCTACACTGATCTCTCGTTGTTCTACACTGATAATTTGTTGTTCTACACCGATCTCTCATTGTTCTACACTGATGAGTCGTTGTTCTACACTGACGAGTCGTTGCTCTACACTGATGAGTCGTTGTTCTACACTGACGAGTCGTTGTTCTACACTGACGAGTCGTTGTTCTACACTGATGAGTCGTTGTTCTACACTGATGAGTCGTTGTTCTACACTGATGAGTCGTTGTTCTACACTGATGAGTCGCTGTTCTACACTGATGAGTCGCTGTTCTACACTGATGAGTCGCTGTTCTACACTGATCTCTCGGTGTTCTACACTGATGAGTCGCTGTTCTACACTGACGAGTCATTGTTCTACACTGATGAGTCATTGTTCTACACTGAAGAGTCATTGTTCTACACTGAAGAGTCATTGTTCTACACTGAAGAGTCATGTTCTACACTGGCGAGTCGTTGTTCTACACTGATGAGTCGCTGTTCGGCATAGTCGGCTGATAGACTTTCACGGTCCAGGTTATTGAGTTATTTGCGGGTCATCATCATTGTACTCCGAACATTGCACTTCGGTCCAGGTCAAAGATAGTACAGTGAAGGAGTAGAGCGGTGCTTTCGCAGTAACTACCAGTAGCCTGACCATGTAAATCTTGGCAGTAACTACCAGTAGCCTGACCATGTAAATCTTGGCAGTAACTACCAGTAGTCTGACCATGTAAATCTTGGCAGTAACTACCAGTAGTCTGACCATGTAAATCTTGGCAGTAACTACCAGTAGCCTGACCATGTAAATCTTGGCAGTAACTACCAGTAGTCTGACCATGTAAATCTTGGCAGTAACTACCAGTAGTCTGACCATGTAAATCTTGGCAGTAACTACCAGTAGCCTGACCATGTAAATCTTGGCAGTAACTACCAGTAGCCTGACCATGTAAATCTTGGCAGTAACTACCAGTAGCCTGACCATGTAAATCTTGGCAGTAACTACCAGTAGCCTGACCATGTAAATCTTGGCAGTAACTACCAGTAGCCTGACCATGTAAATCTTGGCAGTAACTACCAGTAGCCTGACCATGTAAATCTTGGCAGTAACTACCAGTAGCCTGACCATGTAAATCTTGGCAGTAACTACCAGTAGCCTGACCATGTAAATCTTGGCAGTAACTACCAGTAGCCTGACCATGTAAATCTTGGCAGTAACTACCAGTAGCCTGACCATGTAAATCTTGGCAGTAACTAAAGCAATGGCCTGGATAGAGAAACAAACTTTTACTGAAATATATATTCGGAGAGACTCGGTGAATATGCTCAGTGAAATAGAAAGGGGCTGCGCAGGAAGGCAGTGATTAGGGTCACTAAAGAACTCAGGACTGATTGGAATCTGTTTTATTTTTGTCCCTAGACACTCCGGCGTGTGAGGAAGCGTACGAGCTGTCAGTCTTGCTCAAACAGTTGCCATGGGTGCCGGATGCGCAATGGATCGGACAGACATTCTGAATGCCCTCCTGAAGACGATCGTGCTGATGGCTCAGTCAGTGATCATGAATCTAGAACTGTGTCCAGACTGCACGAGCATCAGGTATAAACTGGGAATGCACGGAGCGCTATGTGGCGGAGACACAGAAGAGTTTAAATCAACACAGAACTGGAGTGGTCAGTCTCCACACACTGAGTGTGTCATACTGGGAAGGAGATCTGAGTACTTATGGATGTGTTCGACTTGCAGTGAAGGTGATTTGTTGACTAAACTAAACTAAACTAAACTAAACTAAACTAAACTAAACTAAACTAAACTAAACTAAACTAAACTAAACTAAAGGTCCATTTTGTTCTATTTTTTTATTTTTCCTCACAAGTTTTGTGTGTGTGTGTTTTTTTTTTTGTTCCTGATGAAGGCCTATTGGGCCGAAACGTCGTTTAGTCTGTGTCGTCCACTTATCACGTAAAGCTTCTTACATACAATTTTTTCTCTATTTTTATTTTTCCCTCACATTCAGCTTTACTGCAGCTTCGCATTTTTATGCCTTAACCCTAAACTAAACTAAACTAAACTAAACTAAACTAAACTAAACTAAACTAAACTTAAACGTCAAGTTAGTAGGGTGTTTTTTGTGGGGGTATGTTTCTCTTTCAGCCCTCAGGCTTACTTCTATAAATGGCTATTGCAGGACTTTGGAAACGTCCGGTATATTCCAGTTGACGTCATCATGTAACCGAGTCGTTGAACTCTTTCAGCTTCTGCAGTGAACAATGTCCCATATTATCTTCAACACTCTTTGTTGATGTAGCTGAAACAACGTGTAATCTGGGAGCAAAACAGGAACCAGGTACGAAGGACCAATCAGAATGAAGCCATGGTGTATTCCGTCGGCGTCCGGAGATGAAAAACATGGAGGTAACATCAGCTAGATCTTTGTTTATTTAGACGTTTTCACCTGACACGGAGACGGGCGTCCAATGCCCCAGTATTAAAGTGGGGATGAAATACTTTGTTTGGCATTAGCGAGATGTTTAGAGAAACTGCGTGTAAACACCAGGATGTGGGGGCACGGTTGATCAATATTCAAATGGAACATGATGTTGTGAACAAAAATAAATACATGAGTGACTTTGGAAAATGCGGAGAATTTTTACAGGATATAATTTGATGAAATTAAAAACAATAATAGAATGGGCAGATAAGTTATAAATTGTATACCCCACCGCAAGTCCCCGCTCCCCACACACACACACATCACAGATGTTTGTCACTTATAATTTTAGTTGATTTGTTCATTAGTGTCTTTCATCATCATTGAGTGCCGTCTCCGCATCGAAGGTTGGCTACCATGGAGCGTCATTCCACTCTGTCTCTTGCTTTGATGGTGCAGATTGACATAGACTGACTTGTCCATCTTTTGATGTTACTCGTCCATGTTAGTCTTGATCTGCCTCTGCCTCTTTTACCTTGTATTTTCCCTTCTAATATTACTGTTATTAGTGTCTTTACATGAAGATAAAAGACAAACTATTCTTCTATATTACACTTTCAACGTGATTAGAGGATGATTAAGTCTCAAGGAACCAGTGGTGGGGTGTGATAAACACCAAGGTATGGTGACAGCTCAACAAGGAAGGAAAACAATACAGTACTGACGTTTCGGCCTGATGACCTTCTTCAGAATATAAGGACAACGACAACAAATGGTGAAGTACAATTATCTAGAACTACATGTTGGATGATCAAGTGAATGGAGAGGTGGACAGAAAAGAGGGAAGTAAGATGTTGAAATAAGAAATGAGGCTACATGAGAGAAGGTAGGATGAGCGTCTTCTTCTTCCTTTTCTTTTGCCTTTCAGCGTCGAGGGGAGATATAATTTGCGGTCTTTTGCTCTTCTGTTCGCCTCTGCTGCTGTTATGTTTCCTAGTGTTTCTAATATTCCATCGACCCATCTTTTTCGTGGTCGACCCTTGGGTCTGGTGTTCTCACAACGTTTGTTGAAGGCTCGTTGTATTGTCTTTTGTTCTTTCTGCCTTGTCACGTGGCCAAACCATTTTATCTGTTGTTTCCTTATATATTCTATGACGGGGGCTATTCCTAGCTTTTTTTCTCAGCTCTTCATTTCTGATCTTATTTCTCAGACTGTTTCCTGATATTCGTCTAACACATTTCATCTCTGTAGAGGTTATTTTTCTTATTGTTCTTGCATCTAGGGTCCAGGTCTGGCATTGATAGCACAACGTTGGGATGAAGATTGTATTGTAGAGTGCTCGTTTTGCCTCCAGAGTTATTTCCTTATTGGACGATAGTGGTGATAACTGTCCGATGATTTGACAAGCTTTGTTGCATCTTGATTCTATCTCTGCTGTTTGAGAATTATTGTTTGTCATTAGACTTCCTATGTATTTGAATTCTCTACTTGTTTTAGTTGTCTGCCTTCTATAGTTATGTTGATATTCTGCTTATTTTTGGCGACATTCATGACTTCTGTTTTGTTGATGTTGATTTTCATGTTGTATTTTGCGCCTGAGATGTTGAGTTTGTTTAAGTGTTCTTGTAGGTCTCTTGTAGGATGAGCGTCGAGATGTATAAAATAGAAAGATTAGAAAAATGAGGAAGAGCTCGAGATGTCAATAGTAAAAAGTGAATAATGTATCATAAAACGTATATGAAAATGACTTAGCTCAAACAACTGGTCTGTCCGCCGTGATGGAATTCGTATGAATGACTGTATGTATGGCTATACCCGGAAGGCATTACGTGACGGAAACACGCGTGGTTTTTTTAAGTCTCACCATGTTTTTTAGCTGATATATTTGTTATATATTATCTACTTTTATTTTCTATGTTGTACATCTCTTTTTATTGTATCATCTTATTTCTTATTCTTCTTATCTCTCTCTGATTTACTTATCCCGCTCATTCCTGATGTAGTAGAGTTTATCCTTATCTTGTTGTCTGTTTGTGTGTGTCTCGTTTACTGAAGAAGGGCACATGTAGGCCGTAACGTCAGTATTTGGCGGTGTTTCTTCTTTGTCACCAGATCTTGTTGGAGTGTACGTTACATCCACCACATGCTCCTGATTAGAAGAAGGTGTAACTTCAAATGTAAAAACTTTTGTGGCTAAAAATGCAATATTGAATCACATGAAACTCTCAGATTTGTGAAACTCTGATCTGTCTGATACGAGCATTTGTTTACTTTAGCTAAACATGTTACAATTTTTGTGCAGTATTGAAACCACTCCCACATAATATCAGTTTCTAAAATGAGGAGAATGTACTACGTCTTCATAAATAGTGAAAATAAAGGTTTCCTCCCATGCCTTGCTAGAGGTGGGGAATATGGTGTCTGTGGTCTTATTTTTCTATTACCACGGCACATTTTTGGGCGATGTGGTCGGTATCACGCCAGGCCGTATTTACTTCCCAGAAAAAATCTTTGGTACCCACTTTTAGAGGCTGGGTGAACCCCGGTGCTTGTCAGTCCGAAAAACAATCCACCACTGCTGGGGATCGAACCCGGACCTTCTGGTCAGGAAGCGAGCGGACTCATTATAAATAAATGCTGCAAAATTGCTAAGATTATAAGTAAAATATCACTTTAAAATGAAATGGTCAGTAAACAAACAAATGTTGATTTGATGATAGAGTTCATCATAATCTAACTCTAACGACAGAGGGACATGTGAACTGGTTTATAATTTTACAAATTCACATTGCAGGGAGATCTTACAGTCTGTTGTTTGATGTGCGATGGGGATAGTCCAATGACTAACTCTGTGTCATATGTTCAGATTTGGGGCCAAAATGATGTCCTAACATTTAAAAAAAAAAAGTATGACGATCACCGTTTTCAGGAGGACGTGAACTTCCGGTGGATAGGCGGCAGGAATCATTGAAGGCTATGTCTAAGTGTTCCTTGTTGCAGTTTCCTCATAGTCCAAGTCCGGCTTGTTGCAGGAGCTACTGAGTTAAGTGCTCTGTGCACACTGTGAGCTGTGTGTCTCAACTGTTTTGATCGTGTTTAAATATTCCGATTGTTTACAATGAATGATGATATCGTATGATGGAGAACAGATGGCGGTGTTTACTTTCTGTGCGGTTTCGCCTTATGTCTTTTGGCGTGTGCTGAGACTGCTATGATTGGGACTACAGCTACCTCTGTTTTTTTTGGGAGATGATGTAGTAATTCGGATGATTACACTGGCACGGGCGGTTAAGCAATTATGGATTTTAATTCGTTTGCAGTGATACCGGGGCCTTCCATAACTATAACAAATGAAGAGACGATTAGAGGCCACATAGATGGGATTTCTCGGCAGAATGTTGAGAGTTCCCTGGACAGATAAAATTACCAATGATGAAATTCTCAAAGAGGCCAACACATAAAAGGAGCTCCTAAAAAACATCAGAAAGAAACAATCAACATTTTTTCAGGCACATCGTGAGAAGAGGAAAGTTGGAATACTTGGTTACAACTGGCAAAATAAAAGGAAAGATAGATCGCTAACAACAGAGAGAGAAAAATACTGGATAGCTTGGTGTCATGGCATGGAAAACAGTCAACAACAGAACTGATACGATGCACTGTAGATAGAAGATTGTGGAAGGAGATGATCGCCTACGCCAACCGGTATGGCACATGATAATGCTGATGAAATGACAATAGACAGCTGTGACCTGTGCAATCAGACGTCACATTGGACCCCAGAATTCCTCATTCTGCGCGAGTTTCTCAACTCATAATGAAAGCTGGACAGCAGCAGAGGTGAAAGTTGTCAACGACTCGTACCTGATGGCTTGCGCCATGATCTGTGAACCAGAACTATCCAGCCCATACTCCACCACTTTGTGGTGCCCCTGGAAAACAGACTGAATAGTAGTCTGGCTAAGTGTGTAGTAATCGAGAGGGATAACAACCCGGGCTCAAAAATAATCTTGTGAAGTCGGATGTATTGGGCCGAAATGCGGAGATACCACACTGGAAACCACAACACAAGGCACGAGCGCCAGCTTAACGTCTATTTAAAGATTGATAAACGTAAGCATAATTGACGTTAATGCCGACTATCCTTGCCTCTCTTATCAGTGTCTTGAAAATTGCTTCTTTTTCTATTTTCCTGTTATTTTCTTTTTGGATGAGTCTTTGTGATTTTCTTGTTTCTTCTCTTCACATAACCGACGCTTATGCACTTTCTCCACCCGGTTATCTAGAGAATGTTGGTACGATGACCATTTTTCTTATTTCTGTACAAGTCTAGATTTCGTTACATTATAAGCAATGTTTCTTCAATGTTATGTAGAGCCAGTCTTAACATATGGATGTGAATCATGGACAATAGGACAACAGACAAGAAAATTACTTTAGGCTGTAGAAATGTGGTTTTACAGAAGAATTTGAGAATACCATGGACAGCTAAGAAGAGTAATGAAAAAGCGTTCTGAAAGAGGCCAAATCAAAAAGAGAGCTAATTTCCAATATTAGGAAGAAACAATCATCATTTTTTGGCCATGTAATGAAAAGAAAACAGCTGGAATATATTGTAACAACTGGGAAAATTGAGGGACGAAGAGATAGAGGGAGGCAAAGAGAAAAAATACCAGACAGATTAAGAGAATGGCTTGGCAGAAGCTCAACAACAGAAATGATAAATAACTGTCGAGATCGAAAGTTGTGGAGAGACATGATCACCTACGCCAGTAGGCCCGGTATTTGATGTTGATGATAAGCAATGTCTTTTCGTTAGACCTTTATTTACTCATGCATCTAGTCGCTACTGAAAGCAAAAGAGACATCAATATTTCCTGGGGACGTGCATTGCAAACCACAACCTTCTTCAGTTTGTTCCGTCAATTGCCGACAGGTTCTCTCTCATCATCAAGTATCAAGCCTGCTGGCGTAGGTGATCATGTCTCTCCACAACTTTCAATCACGACAGTTATTTATCATTTCTGTTGCTGACCTGCTAAGCCATTCTCTTAAGCTGTTTGGTATCTTTTCTCTTCGCTTCCCTTTATATCTTCGTTCCTCAATTTTCCCAGTTGTTACAATATATTCCATCTGTTCTCTTCTCATTACGTGGCCAAAAGATGATGATTGTTTCTTCCTAATATTGGAAATTAACTAGATTAGGTTCTCTCTAGTTCTTCAATAAACCTGACGGGGTTCTATAAATGACAATATTGATTTTGCCAGTGCTGTGTTCAGTCTCTCTCCACATTAGGCTCACCTTGTTGTGGTTGAAGTTGTTGTGCGCTACCAGGGATCCAAGGAGCTATATATATATATATATATATATAGCTTAGTTCCTGGCAGGGTGAGGGGCCAGACAAGGGAGCCAGGAGTAGATGGAACTCTTTAAGTGAAGACGCAGAACCCACCGACAAGTAGTACACGCTCTGGTCTGGACTAATCCATCCCCACTTCATGGGTTAAATGCTTCTCTGTCTTTTCTTCTCTTTCTGTCCTCTATCAAACAGGCAAGTGGTGCCTAAGAGCTCAGAAGACCAGACCACCTATGAGAGAGACAACTCTACACAAACTTCAGGCAGATGGTGCTCGTAAACCCGAGAGGGCCGACTATCTAAGGGCAGAATCCCCCTACAGAAAAGACAATCTGCTGCCATGCAGGAAGATTGGGACAATCAAAGGCTAAGGGAAGCATACCCGAATAAAATGCTGACAGAAATCGGATGCACTTGGCCATTTGCGCAGAACATAGTGCAACGTTCAAACATGTACTAAATCAGTGTTGTATCCAGTCTTTCTCCGAGCATATCATTGAAGTAAGTAAAGTACCCCCTTCACGCCAAGTGGCGTATAGGGAAATATGGTGTTAGTGACCCTATATTTTACAGACCTTCAGCACATGATTTTTGGGGAAATGTGGTCAGTATTACGCCCGTGCTGATTTT
>JAVIAB010000001.1:11201979-11306979 GCA_032433765.1 Megaustenia siamemsis
TCTGTCTCACTGTCTGTCTGTCTTTCTCTTACCCTATCGATTAGAAAACATCATATACTGTATAAATGATAGACTCTACAAGACTGACGACGATATTTGCTATCAATTGTCATACTTTGTACATGACCCACATTGTATGTCTCCTCACGTCCCTTTTATGGACATGCCTCGCAACCTCGACAAGGGAGCTAATGACTGTTGTTGCTGCCTCTCGTCTCAGTATACCTTTTATTGTTTCCCTAGGTCTGGCTAATGTTTCTGTCCCCTAACCAGCTTCAATAAAACCCAAATAAAAGAAAGATCGAGAAGCTAAAGAAACCAAATAGATGTTTGTTCTGTTCTCTGTCTTCTTGCGTAATGCAGGGACAATTATTAGCTTGTTCTCTACAAGACAGAGCAATTTGCAACGTAAACATCGCAGAAGTGACAACCAAGTGTCACATTCACAAGGTGCATGTGTCGACGTCACTCTGTGCACACGCTTATCCCATTAAAGCTAACATAAATCAATCTCCGCTTACAGGATCACAAAGGGAGACAATTTACCACAAATTAAAGGGTAATTAACAATACAGCACGGCTGAGATAGAAAGCTAACGCGCTCAAGCAACAACAAAATCATGTACTCCATTCTAAGTTTAATATCTGTGTCAACATAGGCTCTCTATGGTGTGATAATGTATGGGCTAAATAGTAGTCCGTGAATTGTTTTTTTTTAACGAAATAACTTAACAACATATTTTTTTTCTGAAATTAATTAAAATGTACAAATTATCATAACTTTGCATTTGCCATTTTGGCAATGATGTTTTCGTTTACTTAACAAACTGCGCTTTGTTATATTCACAGCGGTTGTTCAAAACAAAACAAAACAAAAAGTGTGCTACTAACGGTAGTAGTATCTTCCTCAAGTATAGTTGACTTTGGCTTTTGCAGCGCCACAAGGAAATGTTATTTTTCTTTCCTTTCCCCGTGTATTCTATTTTTCTATGAACCTGTCTGCATCTTGTTTGAGTTGGAGCTTTAGAGTGTGTTTCCAAAGATTGCGGTCTGCAGCTATGTCTTCCCAGGCTGCAGGGTTTATGTTCAGTCTTCATGTCACGTTTACACACATCTATAAATCGAAGTTTAGGGCGTCCCTTATTAATTGTTATATTATAATTGTTATATATATTGTTTTATATATTTATTATTGTGATTTTATCTTTAAGTGAAGACACAGAAATATGTTATTGTGACCACGTCACTGCTCATGGAAGCATGTGCCAATAACCACTATCTGTTTATTAAAGCAGATTAGACATGGTGACTGTACGTTTCAAAAGGAATGTTAGACCGCCAGAAAACAAAGGCATAGAGTGGAAAATTGGTTGGTCGTAAACATGTGGGTGTCGTTAGGTTAAAGTCATAAAAGTCTGCTGGGGGTAATTCAAACAAAGGTTGGAGCGACATTAAACAAATATCCAACAGTAACAACAAGGTCGTGAGTAGACAAAGTACAAAAAAGTAAAGTACCCCGTCACACCAAGTGGCGTATAGAGAAGTAAAGGAACCAAGATGCGTAGAGATGAGATGCTGCTGTAAAGCTGATGATAATAGCAATACTCAAAAAAAATAAGAAAAAAAAGTGGTATGGTGACAGCTTTACGTGGTAATGGACAAAAAAAAGTCGACGTTTCGGCCAAGTAGGCCTTCAGCTGGAACAACAAACACAAAAAAATATATATAAGGATATGTAAACAAATCTAACTACATGGCAATAATATGCTAGATACTCAAGAAGGGTATAGGTCGTATAGGGAATATGTGTTAGTGACCATAAATGTTACAGAACCTCGGCACATGATTTTTGGGGTAACGTGGTCGGCATTACGCCCGTGCCGATTTATTTTCCCAGAAAAAAATCCGGCATTCATTAACGGCTGGGTGAAATGGAAGCCGTCGGTTGGGATCGAACCCTACCTCTTGAATTTCAGCGTTGAGGTGAGACATAATTTGCCGTCTTTTGCTCTTCTGTTTGCATCTTGCTCTGCTGCTGTTTTGGTTCCTGGTGTTTCTAATATTCGTAAATCCATCTTTTAGTGGTCGGCCCTTGGGTCTGGTGTTCGCGCAACGTTTATTGAGGGCTCGTTGTGTTGTGTTTTTGATTTGTCTGCCTCATCACGTGGATAAAAACCATGTTATCTGTTGTTTCTTTATATATTTTATAGAGGGGATTTTCCTAGCTTTTTTCTCAGTTCGTCATTTCTGATCTTATCTCTCAGACTGTTTCCTGTCATTCGTCCAACACACTTAATCTCGGTAGTGGTTATTTTCTTATTGTTCTTGCATCAAGGGTCCAGGACTGGCATTGGTAGCACATCGTTGGGACGGAGATTGTATTATAGAGTGCCCGTTTTGCCTCTAGAGTTATTTCTTGTTGGACAATAGCGGTGATAGCTGTCAAATGATTTGACAAGCTTTGTTGCATCTTGAATCTATTTCTGCTACTTGTTAATTGTCGTTTCTCACTAGACTTCCTATGTATTTAAATTTCTCTACTTGTTTTAGTTGTCTAGTGTCTATATTTATGTTGATATTCTGTTTTTTTTTTTTTGCGATATTCATGACTTCTGTTTTGTTGATGTTGATTTTCATATTGTATTTTGTGCCTGTTATGTTAAGTCTGTTTAATTGTTCTTGTAGGTCTTGTATTATTCCATGTATTAATGCCTGAAAATCGTGAAGTGTTCGGAGACTTCTGGTTAGTGTCGCTTCAAGCATCGAAACTCACGATGTGAGGCGGTATTCCTCACCTTCCCAGAGTAATAACCTGGTACCCATTTCCCAGCACTGATCTTTGGTACCGATTTTTAAGGAATGGGTGAAGACTCAAGCAGCGTCGGTCCAAAAATCTTTATGTTAAAGAGTTCTACATTATATTATCATCAGCTGGGATCTTTTTAGATCAACTTTTGGAATTTGTTCCATTGTCTTCGATTAGCATTTCAACACTGCAGCATTAGATAGAAGAAGGTTGTGAACAAAGCAGGAGTTTCAAATCTATCAACCGACGCCGGCCTAGAGACAGAGAGGTTGTGGGTTCAAATCTCGGCTGCACCAGTTGGGATTTTTATTTATGATTTCTCTCTGCGGCAACCACCCCTGAACTCGGCTGTGAGGCCCGGCTTGAAACGTCAATTACTCATCGACGGAAAATATATGAGTACCTCCGAAGGCGGAGCTATCTGCCTGTGCGACGAGGGACCCCCTGTGCACACGGCTGCCAGGTAAAAATGGATTAACACGCAAAATTCAGTTCCTAGTCTCTAGGGACTTCGTCAGAGGTAAAAAGCTGGCGAACGAAAAAAAATTTGTCAACCAATTAGCCGCCTCTTGATAATATTCTCGTCACGAAAAACACTTCAGCTCATCTGTCAATGTCAGCAGGGATCCGCTGACGTCATTATGTCAGACAGTAGTATACCTCTCAGGTTTTATGTGTGCCCTGTGTCTGTGCCAAACAATTTTTTAATGAAATCTGTAATTGCTCGTGTAACATTCATTGCTAGCCTATGACAATCTGCACCATCAAAGCAAGAGACAGAGCAGAATGGCGCTCAATGGTAGCCAACCTTCGTTGCGGAGACGGCACTCGATGATGATGATGACATTCATTGAGTGTTATTTCCGCATTGAAGGTTGGCCACCATGGAGCGCCATTCTGCTCTGTCTCCCTTTAATAGTGCAGGTTGTTATAGTCTACCTTGTCCGTCATTTGATGTTACTCGTCCATGTTAGTCTTGGTCTGTTTCTGCCTCTTTTGCCTTGTGTTTTCTCTTCCAATATTACTTTTAGTAGGCTGATGTGTCTTTTAACATGCCTCAAAAATCTCATCTGTCTTGTTTGAATTGTGTTAAGTAGCTCTCTTTAAGACTTCACCGTTTGTTTTCTTTTCTTTCCATCCGATTTTTCCTATTCTTCTATAAATCCACATTTAAAAGGCTTCCATTTTTTGTTCTGTTTTCATTTTGCTCGTATTACACATTAACAATTAGTTTGTGCTCTACGTCATAAATTTCATTCATAAACACAGAAAAGGATAGTATGTGCTCTACGTCATAAATTTCATTCATAAACACCGTAAAGGATAGTATGTGCTCTACATCGTATGACGTCACATATTTCAATGACGAACGTAATACTAAATATATAAACAGACTACAACATCCCGCATGTTGAGGGGGATATTAAGCCGAAAACAGACCAATTACAACAGCATAATTTCCCTACACTTTACATATCATCATCATCATCATCAACATCATCATCATGTCGTCCCTCCACAGCTTTCTGTTTTCATATCAAAGTGACATTTTAGTTCTAATCTTGAAAGTGTTGCAGTATTTGTGGATGAACAACTCCAGAGCTTAGTGTAAACGCGGGAAGCAATATTACACTTAGTAACGGACAACCGGGTGTGTTCATGGTGGGTGGAATTCAACAGTTAAGTTATAGTCAAGGTAATCAGACCGCGTAGGCGTAAGATTAAAAATATATACCACCAGACTACGTGGGCAGACACACACAGAATTAACTAAAATTTCGTGAAATATTTATAAACAGACTGATTATATTTCCCTGCATTTTGCCAATTGTAACCAAGTATTCAAACTTTCCTCTTCTCACGATGTGCTCGAAAAATGTCGATTGCTTCTTTCTGATGTTTATTAAGAGCTCCCTTTTTATGTTGGCCTATTTGAGAATGTTCTCCTTGGAATTATTCGCGGTCTAGGTAAATCTCAACATCCTTCTGAGAAATCCCGTCTCTATGGCCTTTAATCGACTTTTCATTTGTTTGTCTAATGTCCATGAATCGCTTTGATATGTTAGAAATGGCTCTGTATGTCACGGATGAAATCTCTTTCCTACTTCTGTTGACATAGACTTGTCGCTCAAGATGATTTTCATTTTATGAAAAGCTATTTTGACTTGAGCTGTTCTGATTTTTATTTCCTCGATGCATCTTCCATCTTTTATTACTGTACACAAGTATTTGATGCCATGCACTTGTTACAGTTTGTCCCATTTATTTTTATGCTGCATGATGTGGATAATTGTTTCTTCAATGTGACCACTACTTCTATTTTCTTAGTATTCAGACTATCTTTATTGGTGCTTTCTTTCATTATTATGTCTATAATTTTTTTTATAGTTCATTCTCCGTCTCTGCTATTAAGACTGCCTCATCCGCATATCGCAGATTTTTTATGTTGAGACCGTTTACTTTAATTCCTTTTCTAAACTTACTTTTGACTCTAAATATTTTCGCTGTAAAGTGAAAACAAATCCGGCGACAGAACTCAGCCTTGTCTGACTCCTTGTTTATATATTGGAATTATCCCGTATGGTTTCAAATTCTTATTGCTGTTTGTTGTCAATACATGTTTTTTAACAATGATTCTCTATATAAAATACAACATACACAATTTCTACATGGACTGGATAGTCTAGAGGCACGACGTTGCCCATGCACAGGAAAGACTCGGATACAAAACTAGTCACTCTCGGTGGTATTTTTTCAAAAATATAATAAATCCGAGGCTTTCTCGTGACCTTATTCTTCCCCGATCTCTATGGTAGTGTGATCCGATGTCTAGCCTCCTCGGATAAAAGAAATATACAGGGGTGCCCGTGTGCACTCGCACACTTTATAGAACCATTGGCAATTACAATAAAAAAAATGTAGGTAATAAATTTGACCTAAAAATTGTCAGCAAAAATCCACCCCACAGGTTGGATCGTGGAAACTTGCTTTGGAGTTCGTTCACGTGGGTCAGAATTCTCCATGGAGATCCTCTAGAGGGATCTCGGTGCACCTAAGCTCTTGTCCGGTATGCAGTGATGATTATCCTAACCTAACAACAGCAACAACAAGAGAAACGCAACTTTGAATATCTGAAATAATAACCGCTGTTTAATTTTTGTGTGGAATCCTACATTCTTTTAACCTTGTTGCGCGCGCGCACGTACACACACAGACATATCACCAACTTCACACACACATACTTTAGATTTTCTTTCTATCTGCGGCTCGGTCTGTCTATTTTAACGATCCCTTAACTTTATCTTCCAACATATAACAGACTAATAGAAGCGATGTCATCATCATCATCATCATGTGCCATACCGGATGGTGTAGGTGATCATGTCCCTCCACAATCTTCTATCTACAGTGCATCGTATCATTTCTGTTGTTGACTGTTTCCATGCCATGACACCAAGCTAACCCAGTATTTTCTCTCTTTGTCGCTCGCGATCTCTCTTCCTTTATTTTGCCAGTTGTAACCAAGTATTCCAACTTTCCTCTTCTCATGATGTGCCCGAAGAATGTTGATTGTTTCTTTCTGATGTTTTTTAAGAGCTCCCTTTTTGTGTTGGCCTCTTTGAGAACTTCCTCATTGGTCTTTTTAGCTGTCCAGGGAACTTTCAACATTCTTCTGAGAAATCCCATCTATGTGGGCTCCAATCGTCTTTACATTCAGAAGCGATATAATGAATCATAAATTTGTAGTCGAAGTGTTATAACACAGTTATTTCCCTTTAACGCGTGTCTATCGGTGGACTATAAGCCCACTTGTAAGAAAACTGACCCACTACTAAATGTTGAGACTTATCACGATCCCAATAACAATCTTTCTTTCTTCTTTCTTTCTTTCTTTCTTTTCTTTCTTTCTTTCTTTCTTTTCTTTCTTTCTTTCTCTCTCTCTCTCTCTGTCTCTCTTTCTCTTTTCTTTTTTTTCTTTATTTTTTCTTTCCTTTCTTTCTTTCTTCTTTCTTTCTTTCTTTCTTTCTTTATTTATTTATTTCTTTCTCTCTCTCTGTCTCTCTTTCTCTTTTTATTTTTTTTCTATATTTTTTCTTTTCCTTTCTTTCTTTCTTTCTTTCTTTCATTGAGGAGATAATTTTTTTTGCCGCAATTTGTAAATTCCAGCGAGAATCCGTTGTTCCTACACTTCGACTCGACACATCAGAAATCAACAAGGTGCTACTGTCAGACCGGGTTTAGCTTCCTTCTTCGCATATAATTCTCTAAGTTAGACAGAACTGTCAGTTACAGGAACCAGGTGATCCTTGTAGAGATGGAGGCCTGATCACTTGTGGTTCTCTACCCTAACTACAACAATCATTTATATCCATGAATGATGTCACACAGCATTTTTTGTTTAGCCAATTGTCTACAGTAAGTAGCTTAACACTCTCCAGTCAACCTGTTGAAAAAAATAGGTACCTTGCTTAATGAGTTATGGAAGGTAATAAATAGAATAGAAGAGTTGTGGCACTGTTAATATTAAGTGGTCTAGTATAGTGATGTTTATATGTGGTCTAGTATAGTGATGTTTATATGTGGTCTAGTATAGTGATGTTTATATGTGGTCTAGTATAGTGATGTTTATATGTGGTCTAGTACAGTGATGTTTATAAGTGGTCTAGTACAGTGATGTTTATATGTGGTCTAGTATAGTGATGTTTATATGTGGTCTAGTATAGTGATGTTTATATGTGGTCTAGTATAGTGATGTTTATATGTGGTCTAGTATAGTGATGTTTATATGTGGTCTAATGCAGTGAGGTTTATATGTGGTCTAGTACAGTGATGTTTATATGTGGTCTAGTATAGTGATGTTTATATGTGGTCTAGTATAGTGATGTTTATATGTGGTCTAGTATAGTGATGTTTATATGTGGTCTAGTATAGTGATGTTTATATGTGGTCTAGTACAGTGATGTTTATATGTGGTCTAGTATAGTGATGTTTATATGTGGTCTAGTACAGTGATGTTTATATGTGGTCTAGTACAGTGATGTTTATATGTGGTCTAGTACAGTGATGTTTATATGTGGTCTAGTACAGTGATGTTTATATGTGGTCTAGTACAGTGATGTTTATATGTGGTCTAGTACAGTGATGTTTATATGTGGTCTAGTACAGTGATGTTTATATGTGGTCTAGTACAGTGATGTTTATATGTGGTCTAGTACAGTGATGTTTATATGTGGTCTAATGCAGTGAGGTTTATATGTGGTCTAGTACAGTGGGGTTTATATGTGGTCTAGTGCAGTGAGGTTTATATGTGGTCTAGTACAGTGAGTACAGAGTACACCACAAACAACTTATAGAATGCCTAAAAGAGATACATCTAGATGACATGGACATACGACTAATATGCAATCTTTACTGGGAGCAAACAGCAATAATAAAATATAACAAAGAGGACTCTACACCCACTGATATAAAAAGAGGAGTAAGACAAGGATGCAACCTATCACCAAGCTTGTTCAATCTATAACTGAGCAAATCTTTAAAAACATCATAGAGATGCCAGGCCTACAAATTAATGGAAAGATAATCAATAACCTAAGATATGCTGACGATACTGTACTACTAGCAGAAAATCCTAAAGATCTTCAACAATTACTTAATGAAATAAACATGACAAGCAAAAAATATGACTAGATATGAATATCAAAAAGACTAAAACTATGATCATAAACAAAGAAAATACTCAAAACCCACAAGTGGATATCAAAATTGAAGGAGTAGACCTTGAGACAGTTCAGAACTATAACTACCTTGGACATACTATAACCAGTGATGGAAAATGTACAACTGAAATAAACAAAAGAATAGGAATGGCAAAAAGTAATTTTAATGTCACGAAGAACATACTAACATCAAAACAAATAACACCAGAGCTAAAACTAAGAATATCAAAATGTTACATCTTCTCATATTCCTATATGGTGCTGAAACATGGACATTAGACAAGAAAACAGAACAGAGAATTGAAGCCTTTGAAATGTGGATATATAGAAGAATATGTAGAATTGGATGGAAGGAAAAGAAAACAAACGATGAAGTCTTAAAACAACTAAAAATGAAAAGAGAACTACTGAATACAATTAGAACAAGACAAATGATATTCTTGGGCCATGTTAAAAGACACAACAGCCTACTGAAAGTAATCCTGGAGGGGAAAATACAAGGTAAAAGAGGCAGAGGCAGACCAAGATTAACATGGACGAGTAACATCAAAATATGGACAATCAGCCGATGACAACCTGCACCATCAAAGCAAGAGATAGAGCAGAATGGCGCTCCATGGTAGCCAACCTTCGTTGCGGAGACGGCACTCAATGATGATGATGATGAATGATGAGTACAGTGAGGTTTATATGTGGTCTAGTATAGTGAGGTTTATATGTGGTCTAGTACAGTGAGGTTTATAAGTGGTCTAGTACAGTGAGGTTTATATGTGGTCTAGTACAGTGGGGTTTATATGTGGTCTAGTACAGTGAGGTTTATATGTGGTCTAGTACAGTGGGGTTTATATGTAGTCTAGTACAGTGAGGTTTATATGTGGTCTAGTGCAGTGAGGTTTATATGTGGTCTAGCACAGTGAGGTTTATATGTGGTCTAATGCAGTGAGGTTTATATGTGGTCTAGTACAGTGAGGTTTATATGTGGTCTAGTACAGTGAGGTTTATATGTGGTCTAGGACAGTGAGGTTTATATGTGATCTGGTACAGAGAGGCTTATTTATGGTCTACTACCGCATCAAGGACAAGAGGGAGAACAACAGTTAATCGTTATAATGAGACGTCTAGTTATAATACTTTGTATGTTTCCTTGCTTACCACATCGAGGTAGGACGGGGCGATTTGGTTTTTACATGTAGCGTGGCGGAACAATAGTAATGTGAGTAATCTCTTCACAGAAGACCGTATTGTTCGGTTGCTCGGTCATTCAAATGGACGAATATTTAACACTAGTGCGCTCGCTGATAAGTTATTACTATAGGGCAGACGGTTTAGTATCTTACGGGAGAATTTGTAAATATTTTCGTTCCGTTTACAAAAGCACATTAAAAGATAAAAGTAAAGTGCCCCGTCACGTCAAGTAACGTTTAGGCAATAATATGGTGTCAGTGACCATAGTTTTTATAGGCCTTCGGCGCATGAATTTGGAGTAATGTGGTCGGTATTACGTACGTGCCGCGTTACTTTCCTAGAAAAAAAAATCCGGTACCAATTTAAAGCTGGGTGAACCAGGCAACCATCGATCAAAATCGAACTTCACCTCTTGTCTTTTATAGTCCAATTCACTAATCACTGAGCTATCGTAGCTCCAAGAAAAGCACATCAAACGCTGAGATTAAGCTCATGTTAGCCCTTCTAAAATACTTAACCATAAAATATGCATTGTTCTCTTCACTTGGTTTTGTAAGGAACGATAAATAATCCCTCATTTACTCTCTCTCTCTCTCTCTCTCTCTCTCTCTCTGCAGAAATACTGGTACAGCTTCATCGCAATGTTTTGATGTGTAACGAATGTCATCTTTATGCTCATTTTAGAATGTTTCCAGTTCACGTTTTGATGTGTAACGAATGTCATCTTTATGCTCATTTTAGAATGTTTCCAGTTCACGTTTTGATGTGTAACGAATGTCATCTTTATGCTCATTTTAGAATGTTTCCAGTTCACGTTTTGATGTGTAACGAATGTCATCTTTATGCTCATTTTAGAATGTTTCCAGTTCACGTTTTGATGTGTAACGAATGTCATCTTTATGCTCATTTTAGAATGTTTCCAGTTCACGTTTTGATGTGTAACGAATGTCATCTTTATGCTCATTTTAGAATGTTTCCAGTTCACGTTTTGATGTGTAACGAATGTCATCTTTATGCTCATTTTAGAATGTTCACGTTCACGTTTTGATGTGTAACGAATGTCATCTTTATGCTCATTTTAGAATGTTTCCAGTTCACGTTTTGATGTGTAACGAATGTCATCTTTATGCTCATTTTAGAATGTTTCCAGTTCACGTTTTCAACGCCTTAGAATCGGAACACACGAGAAGTATTCAATGAAGTCCGAGATGTTAAGTTCCCCACCAATATGTGAAGTCTTAGATTGCAGGTACAGCGTTGACCAGCAACAAGTCAATATCTAGATTTTCAAAGTGTACACAAAGTAAATATATATTTGACTGGTATTATTAAGTGTTTTTGTTTATGTATACCGCAAATGAGACAAAATTAAGTCCATCCATTGGTTTCCAATGATTATTTTTCTACATAACGTCATGACTATAAACGTGTTACATACAAAGCTTCAACAATTAAAACCAAACGGTTAACAAGTTATAGCATTTTGAAGAGGGACACGAGTTTTGTGCCGGATTATAGAAGTAATTGAATTGTAGTCGACGGTCACAAAATAAGCAATTTGCAATATGCGGATGACATAGTCTTAATAGTAGAGACAGAGAATTAGCTACAAGAAATAACATAATAGTCAAAGAAAGCAACAAGAAAGGTCTCAGTCTGAATAGTAAAAAAAACAGAAATAATGGTAGCATCAGACCGAAGATGTACCACATAAATAAAAAGCAGAACAGCTCTGGCAAAAATAGCATTTCAGAAAATGAAAAATACCTTATGCAACAAATCTATGTCGATGGAAATGAGAGAGTTCTTCTGTGTTATATAGAACCAATTCTGACTTATGGGAGCGAATCATGTCAGTAGACAAACAAATGAAAAGACGATTAGAGGCCACAGAGATGGGAGTTCCCAGAAGAATGTTGAAAGTTCCCTGGACAGCTATAAGGCCAATGAGGAAATTCTCAAAGAGGCCAACACAAAAAGGGAGCTCTTAAAAACATCAGCTAGAAACAATTAACATTTTTCGGGCACATAATGAGAAGAGGAAAGTTGGAATACTTGGTTACAACTGGCAAAATAAAAGGAAAGAGAGATCGCGGACGACAAAAAGAGAGGATTCTTGATAGCTTGGTGATGATCACTTGCGCGAACCGTTATGGCACATGACGGTGATGATGTTAGTAGCAATTGATAAATGCAGACACGTGCGCTCAATCGTCAGCTGTGAACATATAGATAATCATCAACTTTTAAACAGAAATAATTTATATACCCAAATCTGCAAATGACCACCATAAGCCCGATAAATACCGCCTCCTACGTGTTGACAATCTTCATCAATGAGTAACGGGCGGAAAATATTCACAGTTTTGAATAATTAACCGAGATACGTAAGTGCATCTGTTGTGCACGATGTTTACTTTCTTTTTGGATGAGCACGCTTCCAAAACTAAATTGTAATATTTTGTCTGTAGGCTGGGGCAGGACAGCAAAAACACATAAAACATGCTGATCTGATGTTGACACAAATAACCATTACGAAATAAATAAAAAATAAAAAACTAATTTCATTGAGATAACGTGGAATTCCCTGATCACGTGTGACAATAATAATCTATTTATAGACATGTAGCACAAGCAAAGAAGTGTTGTGGTAAAACCGGTGTGCGGTAGGGAGTTGAGCATGGAGTATGATGACAGCTTTACACAGTAGAACAATGCACAATTATTGACGTTTCGGCTACGTTTCCTCAGAAAACAACCACAAACATAAACAGAGTGCGGACACAGGAGGGAAATGTACTAGAATCAAACAACATTTCAGGAAGTAACCAAAACTAGTAAAAGAAAAAGGAAGAAACAAAATATATGAGAAAACAGCTTTTTGTATTGATCCCAGATCGTCATTGTGCTAATGTCAGACTAGAAATGAGAAACGACCACTAAATCGGGAGGGGGGGGGGGGTGTAAGCGAGAGAAAAGAGATTGTGTAGAGTAAAGAATAAAAGAATAAAATTAGAGAAAATCGGCACACGTGCTTAGCTATACAATGTTTTGTTTTTTTTATTTGACGTGCCACTTTGACAATCTTGATAAACGTCGTGACCATTCTTCGGTTTGGTCTAAAGTTCCCTCGATAATTTTTGGCAGCAAGGCTGAAGTTTACAAATGTAAGGAGATTGTTCCCTCCCTTGAGTTATCAATGTATTCTGTAATATTCTTCTCTTTTGCCGTGGGTATTTCAGCTCTACCTTACTCGCTTTATTATCCCCCCCCCACCCCATTCGATATTTGACTATTTCTTTCGTGCTTCTACCATCCCTTCCATCCTCTTAGATTGTACCTCGTGGTATCATCCACTGTCCCTTCCATCCTCTTAGATTGTACCTCGTGGTATCATCCACTGTCCCTTCCATCCTCTTAGATTGTACCTCGTGGTATCATCCACTGTCCCTTCCATCCTCTTAGATTGTACCTCGTGGTATCATCCACTGTCCCTTCCATCCTCTTAGATTGTACCTCGTGGTATCATCCACTGTCCCTTCCATCCTCTTAGATTGTACCTCGTGGTATCATCCACTGTTCCTTCCATCCTCTTAGATTGTACCTCGTGGTATCATCCACTGTCCCTTCCATCCTCTTAGATTGTACCTCGTGGTATCATCCACTGTCCCTTCCATCCTCTTAGATTGTACCTCGTGGTATCATCCACTGTCCCTTCCATCCTCTTAGATTGTACCTCGTGGTATCATCCACTGTCCCTTCCATCCTCTTAGATTGTACCTCGTGGTATCATCCAGTCTCCAAAGATCCCCATTAAACACGATGTTGACCGGGGTACGTCTACCTGTGTTTGTTCATGTTTTTACGTCCTGGTATACATTTCTCTATCTAGATTCACTTTGGCGTACGCAATTCACCTTGACGCAAACAATTCACTTTGACGTATACAATTCACTTTAACGTACACAATTCACGTTGACGTAAACAGTTCACTTTGTCGTACACAATTTACTTTGACGTACACAATTCACCTTGACGTATACAATTCACTTTGACGTATACAATTCACTTTAACGTACACAATTCATCTTGACGTACACGATTCACTTTGACGAACACAATTCACTTTGACGTACACAATTCACCTTGACGTACATAATTCACTTTGACGTACGCAATTCACTTTGCCATAGAGAGTTCACTTCGATGAAGCTAGTTCTTTTTAACAAGCGCAGTTTTATTTCACGGAGATTTTTTTTTTTTTTAAATTTCACAGAGGCATTTCCCTTTGAATGTGATATCTGGCATTAACGGAAATAGCGCCCTATCCATGATTATAATGAAGACAGCGCCCCTTCTTTGAATTTAATGAATACACGCCCCTTCCTTGATTTTAATAAAGCGTCGCTCCTTCACATGAGAATACAAAAAGCAAATGCTGTCACATACCAGCTATCACCATTGCTAAGACATCCAAACATTTCTATGCCAGCTAAACAACAAATGATAAATAGCATTTTCATACGAACTTTGTGCTATGAAAGTCAAACATGGACCCTTTCTAAATCACATTTAAGAAAGATCAATACATGTGAGATGCGATGCTTGATAAAAGTAACAAACAACACAAGAAGAGATAGAATACAAAATGAAACCATAAGAAAAATAGTAGGAACAAACCTTGCCAAAAATATATATAGAACAACAACAACTTAAATGGTTGGGCCACCTGGTCAGAATGAATCCTCACCAATCACCATAAAGGGCGTTCTTCTCGAGAATGCATGGAAAAAGACCAAGAGGAAGACCCAGAAGAAGATGGATAGATGCAGTGACAGAGACATGTAACAACAAAGGAAAATCACTAATTCAGACAGTTCGAGCAGCTCAAGAACGACAAATGATATAAACCACGACACCTTTTAGGTATCAGTGAAAGAGAAAAGAAGAAAGAAGAAGAAGATCGCCCCTTCTTTGAATTTAATGAAGACAATGCCTCTACTTTCAATTTATTGGCGACAACGCCCCTTCTATTAATGTATTGGAGACAGCGCCCCGCCTTTGAGTTTATTGGAGACTAGTTTTGATTTCAATGAAAACATCGCCCCGCCTTTGAATTAAATAAATGCAGCGCCCCATCCTTGAACGAGACGGTGCCAGTTCTCTGAGTAAGGCATTGTATTTTTTTTCCCCTCTCTCTTGTTATTTTTGGAGCCACAATTCAATTCTTTGAGGGAGGCAGCCATATTTCATTTTGTGACACAGTTCTCTTCTTTCTCTGAGCGAGGCAATGCCGTTTTGAGTTGGGCAATGTCCTTTCCTTGAGAGAAACATTACCTTTTTTTAAGTTCAACTGCACTCTTTTCTTTTAAGAGGGCATACCTCCATCATTTAGATATGGAAAGCACTTTCGTTGAGTGTTCAAGTGCCTTTATTGAATGAAGGTCGAATTTCTTCTCGATGTTCTCTGATAGATCAGACGTCTGACGATATATTGTGATGTCGTGAATATGTCCTATGATTTTAAGTTGGAAATCGACACGACAATAATGAGAATGCTGTTTTGCTAAAGCAGCAACTTGGAATACATGTGGATATGTGCATATGTTTTTGCAAATATATATATAGTTATATATATGTATATATATATATATATATATATATATATATATATATATATATATATATATATGAAGTAAAGAGCCCCGTCACGCAAAATGGCGTTTAGGGAATATGGTGTTAGTGACCATAAATTTTACAGACCTTCGGCGCATTATTTTTGGGGACAATGTGGTTGGTATTACGTCCATGACGCTTTACTTTCCCAGAAAAAAAATCCGGTACGCACTTATGGCTGGGAGCCGCGATAGCTCAGTGGTTAGTGAACTGGACTACAAAGGACAAGAGGTAGGGTTCGATCCTAACCAACGGCTTCCGGGTTCACCCAGCCTTTAATGGGTACCGGATTTTTTTCTGGGAAAGTAAAGCGTCATGTACGTAATACCGACCACATTACCCCAAAAATCATGTGCCGAAGGTCTGTAAAATATATGGTCACTAATACCATATTCCCTATACGCCACTTGGTGTGACGGGGGCACTTATTTTATTTTGTACTTAAGGCTGGGTGAACCTGGCAGCCATTGGTCATGATCGAACCCTATCTCTTGTCCTTTGTAGTCCAGTTCACTAACCACTGAGCTATCGAGGCTCCATATATATGTATGTATATGTTGATCATGGAGGAATGATAACGTGTAAGAGAACATGCAAGGGTGAGCACAGCGAGGTAGATACTAGACGACACTATCAGTATCTAACCCCCTGGCCATGTGCTGATAGAGACTGAACAGACTACGAGTTTGATCGAGTGTTTGTGATGTCAACTCTAACAACACTGTCTTAACTCTACGAACAAGATACACAAATAATTGCTGAATTAACTGCATAATCTCTTTCTTATGTTTTTCATTTAACAGTTTCTATCTAGTAAAAAAAGTAAAGAGCCCCGTTACGCCAAGTGGCGTATAGGGAATATAGTGTTAGTGACCATACACTTTACAGACCTTCAGCACATGAGTTTTGGGGTAATGTGGTCGGTATTACGCCCGCGCTACTTTACTTTCCTAGAAAAAAATCCGGAACCCATTTAAGGCAGTTTCTATCTAGATTGTTACTTTTATGTTCATATCTGTTTTAGAGTGTTACCTTCCTTATCGTGGTTTTTGTATAAATGATAGATATTTGTTGTCTTGTACCTGATGAAAGTTTTAACGAAGCACCGTAGTCTGTCTCGTCTCAATGTAGGTTTAGCTGCTAAATATCATTTCTATGTTTATTTTATATCTGGACTAAGGATTTAGGAGAGAATAAAAACAATAACAAAACATATCTTCTAAAGATCTGGAGGACAAATGTGTGATTATTTTAAAAAACCAACGCTTCTAAAACTGTGATCCGTGGTGCCGTCACAGGGGGTCCGCGAAGGCTGAATAATAGTTTCTTTGTAGCTAAATGGAAATAGAGAATGTTGAAGTTGAATCCTGGGGGTCCGCTACTACAAAACATATTTAATTGGGGGAGGAGGGTGGGGGGGGGGGTATTCCGCGACTTCAAAATATATTTAATTGGGGTACGCAACTTCAAAGTAGATTTAATCTAGGTCTGATACTACAAAACAGATTTAATGGGGGTCCGCAATTTTAAAATATATTTAATTGGGATCCATGGCTGCAAAACAGATTTAAAGGGTGTCCGCGGCTTCAAAACAGATTTAATGGAGGATTCACGACAAGAAAACAGATTTAATGGAGGATTCACGACAAGAAAACAGATTTAATGGAGGTGCACGACAAGAAAACAGATTTAATGGAGGTGCACGACAAGAAAACAGATTTAATGGAGGTGCACGACAAGAAAACAGATTTAATGGAGGTGCACGACAAGAAAACAGATTTAATGGAGGTGCACGACAAGAAAACATATTTTTACAGGGGGTCCGCGATAATGGAAAGATCGATAACCGCTGATATCAACCATCTGTTTAGCTGATAAATCTGGTTTATAGATGATTTCTTGTGTATGTAAATGAATAGAAGAAAATAACACTAGTGTTGCCTTGTCATGGTGGCTTTTGTCTACTTCTTGGTGACACACTATCCGTTCAACCTCAGACTACGTTTTCTTGGTTATATTAGACTCCCATTGCCGCCCCAAAATAAAAGTGATAGCTATTTATGGCTGATGGGCTGCCTCGTGTGTACGTGACAGAACTCATGTACAAGACCGTCGGGCCAGCATATAAGTATTGCTGAACACGAATTGTATGAAAAATAACAAAAACAGATTACGTTTGGTCTAAATATAAATACCCCAACAGAACTGATGATGTCAATTTTTTGTTAGATTGGACTCAAAACTTTCGCATTCACGTGCTAGGCTTGTTCAATCATGTAGTGGCGAGGCCTTGACACAGATTAATACAAGAATTTATAATTATCATGTGCCATACCGGTTGACATAGTCGATGATTTTCTTCTACAATTCTCTACCCACAGTGCATCTGTTGACTTATGTTGTTGGCTGTTTATCGTGCCACGAGACCAAGCTATTTAGTATCTTCTCCCTCTCTGTCGTCCGCGATCCCTCACTCACACACACACACACACACACACACACACACACACACACACACACACACACACACACGCACACACACACGCACGCACGCACACACACACACATATAAATATATATATATATACATATACAATCACATATATACCAGAAAGCGCACGTTCTACGAACGGTTTGATAAAGCCATAAGCTTCACCCGAAAGAAATATCCACAAGCAGCGTGTAAAGTAAAACAAATAAAAAAAAAAACCATCGTACTGAAGGGAGGTCAAAAAGTAATGCACACCAATTTTTTTCTCGGAAACTATTCGGGCAAAATGTGTGAAATTTTCACAGATTGTAGCTGAACATCCCCTTTACACTATCTATTTTTCAACATAATCTCCGTACAAGCGTATTGCCTTACGCCAACGCGAAACTAGGTCATGAATGCCTCGTTTGTACCAAGTTTTGTCCTGCTCGCGTAGCCATTTTTTAACTGCACGGATCACATCCTCATCATTGTCAAAGTGTGTCCCACGCAGGAATTTTTTGAGTGGTCCAAACAGATGGAAATCTGAGGGAGCCAGATCAGGGCTGTAAGGAGGATGGGGCAGTACAGTCCAACCAAATTTGTTGATTGCTTCCCGTGTTACCAGACTTGTGTGAGGGCGTGCATTGTCATGTTGAAGCAACAAATCTGCAGATGGCTTATTAGGCCGAACTCTGTGGAACCGATTGTCAGTGTATTGATGTAAGCTGTCGAGTTGATTGTCTCACCTCTTGTCATTACATCAACAAGAATCACACCATCAATGTCCCAGAAGACAGTAATCATCACCTTTCCGGCTGATGGAGATGTTTTGAATTTTTTTCTTTTTGGTGACTGCGGATGATGCCATTCCATTGACTGCATTTTTGTTTCAGGCTCATAATAATGTGCCCACGTTTCGTCACCGGTAACAATTTTTGACAAAAACATTTCTCCTTCAACACCGAAACGCTCCAACAATTCAGAACAGAATGTTTTCCTTTGAACTCTGTGATCATTTGTTAGGCACCGAGGAACCCATCGAGCGCAAATTTTTGAATATCCGAGAGTTTTAAAAATTGCGATTGCACTTCCCTTGCTGACTGTAAGCTGCAATGCCAATTGCTGACTAGTGATACGCCTATCCTTACGAATAATGGCATCAGCCCGGTTTAACATGTCTGTGCTGGTAGCCGAGGCAACACGTCCAGAACGCGGTAAATCATGCAGCTCCACTCGTACACTTTCTGCAGCTTTAATTCTCTGAACCCAGCGACTAACTGTGCTCCTATCGACTGCAGAACATTTGTACACTGCACACAGTCGTTTATGAATGTTTGCCACAGTTTCTTTTTCCGCAACCAGAAATTGTATGACAATTCGCTGTTTGTAACGGACATTGTTGACAAGCTCCATTTTAACGGTTCATAGATTGCGTAATATCTATCAGAATGCTGTGCAATTTGGTGCAAATAATTGGAACATGTCATATTCCAAGTGTGCAAAATTTCATATTCCTATCTTTATTATTAGCCGAGAAAAAAATTGGTGTGCATTACTTTTTGACCTCCCTACGTAGTATCTCAAATAGTCTGGGCTACGCTTAATTCCTTAAGAATTTGTGTATTCTCACTAATGTTATTACTACTACTATCGTTAGACCAAATAAAATATTTCTCTCACATATCTAGGATTCTTTTATATTATTTGTTTAGCATTATATGTGATGAGAAGGGATAATAACCGAATAGCATCAGATCTCATCACCCAGAGAGAACTAGACATCAGATCTCATCACCCAGAGATGGCTAGACATCAGATCTCACCACTCAGAGAGGACTAGACATCAGATCTCATCACCCAGAGAGAACTAGACATCAGATCACATCACCCAGAGACTAAGGGAAGATAAAGACCCGGAAAAATCATGGATTCAATTTTTCTTAATTTTGAAAAAAAAATATTCCCACTGATGGAACCGAACCCGGGAACTTCCTGACCATATGCCGACGACCTACCTCTAGACTACCTAGCCCCCTAGTTTGGGATTCTTCGTAAAAGTGTTACACAGAAATAATACCCTGATGCACAGAAAAGCAGGCCAACACGTTTCATAGGAGTTTAATTTTGGCCAAAGCGGCTCAATCAGAACTGAGAAAGAAATCTTAGATTAGCGTTGAGAACAATGCTAGACGAGGTTGAAATATATGAGAATTACTTTATCAACAAATGAGAAAATCGTGGCTAAAATAGAAAACCGATACAACGAATAAAAATACAAATATCACACAAAATTAAAATAAAAGAATCTCACAAACAAAATCAAAGATGCCCATAAATAAAATCCAGTAGGAATTTTTATTTACGATTTCTTTCTGCGGCAACCACCCCTGGTCTCAGCAGCATGGCCCGGCTTGAAACGTCAATTACTCATGGGCGGAAAAATATGAGTATCTCCGAAGACGGAATATCTGCCTGTGCGGCGAGGGACCCCTGTGCACACGGTTGCCAGGGAAAACGGATTAACTCGCAGGATTCAGTTCCTAGTCTCTAGGGACTTCGTCAGAAGTAAAAGCTGGCGAAGGAAAAAAAAATCCAATAT
Organism: Megaustenia siamemsis; assembly: GCA_032433765.1. Taxonomy (NCBI): domain Eukaryota; kingdom Metazoa; phylum Mollusca; class Gastropoda; order Stylommatophora; family Ariophantidae; genus Megaustenia; species Megaustenia siamemsis. The sequence continues at coordinate 11,222,439 of JAVIAB010000001.1, forward strand.
TTAAAACGAAAACGTGACGTCACTGACCATGCACACAAGAATGAGTAGCTTACAATATTGTACTTCCGTCAATATTGTGCTACCAGAGTCAAACATGGACATTAACAGCAAGAGAGAAAATCACAACTACTGAAATTTATTTGCAAAGAACACTCCATATTCTGTAGCCTCTGAGAGCCAAAGAAGATAGAGAACAAGACCCTTTGTTCTTTACCTGGACTCCCTAGCTTTCCTTTCTTAGCCAAATATAAGGTACCCAATGTATACTACATGATACAACTAATCGTTGCATTAAAATTAACTTCCATTTTTTTTTCAGAAAGTCACAGATTAACTTTTTTAGTTTCCAATGTCCTATACGAACTTTATTTTTGTTTAAACAATCTCTTTTATTATTATATTTTTTTCCTATGTCCTGGGTTAACTTTCATATATTTTTTTTTTGCAATGTCCCAGGTTAATTGTTTCTTAGAAATGTCCCAGTTTAACTTTCATACTTTTTCACAAATGTCACAGATTAAGTTCCATACACTTTTGGTTGTTAACAAATATTCTAGTTTAACTTGTATACCTTTTTACCTTTTTGTGATGTCCCAGATTAATTTTTATATATATATATATATATATATATATATATATATATATATATATATATATATATATTGCTTGCAATGTCCCAGGTTAATTTATATATATATATATATATATATATATATATATATATATATATATTGCTTGCAATGTCCCTGGTTTATTTTTATCTTTTTTTTTTTTTTTTTTACAGTGTCTTAGATTAACTTTATCATTTTTCTTTCAAATATCTGGTAACGGACACTAATTTTCTGTCAGGTATCCTGGATCTGTCAACGCTAAGATTGTGTAATAGATTGCTAGAGTTGATGTAGCCTTGGCGTTATTTACAAATGCCTGGAATTATATTTCGCACGAGAGTGGCTTTTCTTAACACTATCACGTATCAAACGAGTCTCATTAAACAAGCAGAATAACCCTGGACAACCCTGGTGAAAACTTTAAAAGTTCTGGCAGAGTGTCTGTGCCAGAAATCAAACATACAAATAGTTGAATCACATGTTCTGTCTACTAAATACCTTTTTTATTTAAAATATCCGATTTAGAATGATGGAATAGTGCCAGTCAAATACAAAGTGACAATGAGATTTTTTTTTCGTTCGCCAGCTTTTACCTCTGACGAAGTCCCTAGAGACTAGGAACTGAATCTTGCGAGTTAATCCGTTTTTCCCTGGCAGCCATGTGCACAGGGGTCCCTCGCCAAAAAGGTAGATAACTGCGACTTCGGAGGTACTCATATTTTTTTCCGCCGATGAGTAATTGACGTTTCAAACCGGGCCTCGCTGCTGAGAGGTGGTTGCCGCAGAGAGAAATCATAAATAAAAATTCCAACCGGTGTAGTCGGGATTTGAACCTAGAACTTATCTGTCTCGAGGCCGGCGTCTTGCCTCGAAACCAACCAGTCTCCCACAAAGAGATAAGACAGAGATTGAGACGTTGGGTAGGACACACTCTTCGGAAGCCAGTTGAGAGTATTACACGCAAGCCCTTTTTTGGAATCCTCAGAGAAGAAGACAAAGGAGGAGGCCGAAATATACTTTGATAATACATGGGGTAGTAGAGATGAAGAGGATGATGATGACATGGAACGAGCTTAAGAAAATAAGAAAAAACGACGACTTGTAAAGTGTTTGTTGATGCTCCAAAGGGAGCTGAAATAAGAAGAAAGAAATATAATATCCGGCTTGTGAAAGGGGCACTCGTTGGACAAAGGCATACTACTCTAAACAATGCCATGTATTGTGTTGACTTTCAAGGGTAAGATCACAAAGAGCGATAGATCAATCACAAATAGCTTAACGGGATAAACATAAAATAAAGTAAAGTACCCCCGTCACGCCAAGTGACGTATAGGGAATATGGTGTTAGTGACCATAAATTTTACAGACCTTCGGCACATGATTTTTGGGGTAATGTGGTCGGAATGTATTACGCCCGTGCCGCTTTACTTTCCCAGGAAAAAATCCGGTACCCATTAAAGGCTGGGTGAACCCGGAAGTCGTCGGTTGGGATCGAACCCTAGCCTTGTCGGATAAACATAAACATTATATAAATACAGCAGATCATGGCATAGCAATAATTGAGGAACTGAGGATAAGAGGACGCACTCGAGTTCCTTCAGCAAATATTAGGTTCACGGTGCCTTAAAAATGGGTACCAGCGAATTTATTTCTAGGAAAAAACGACTGCAATAAAGTAATAATGACGTCATGACCCATTAAACAATCTGTTGATAATTGAGAAATATGGCGACACTAACACCAATAAGGGCCCTAACCCTAATAGGGGCACTAATACTAAAAGCAGTTTTAAAACGGATATGGGCACTAACATGAAAAATGGCATTAACACTAATAAAGAAACTAACGCCAATAGGGCCACTAACACTAATAGGGACACTTACACCAATAGGGACACTAATACTAATAGGGACACTTCCACAAATAGGGACACTTACACAAATAACGACATTAACATCAATATGGACACTAACACTAATAGGGACAATAATACCAAAAAGGGACACTTACACCAATAGTGACATTAACATCAATAGGGACATTTACACCAATAGGGGCACTTACACCAATACGGACATTAACACCAATAGGGACACTTATACCAATAGGGACACATACACCAATAAGGACACTAACCAATAGGGACACTAACACCAATAGGAAAACTAACACCAATAGGGACACTTACACTAATATGGACACACACCAATAGGAACACTAACACCAACAGGGACACTTACACCAATAGGGACACTTATACCAATAGGAACACTTACACCAATAGGGACACTTACACCAATATGGACACTTATACCAATAGGGACACTTACACCAAGAGGGTCACTAACACTAATAGGGACACTAATACCAAAAGGGACACTTACACCAATAGGGACAATAACATCAATAGGGACACTTATATAAATAGGGACACATACACCAATAAGGACACTAACACCAATAGGGAAACTAATACCAATATGGACCTTACATCAGTAGGGACATTAAAACCAATAGGGATATTAATACCAATAGAGACATTAACACCAATAGGGACACTTACACCAACTGGGACACTAAAACAAATAGGGACACTTACACCAATAGGGACGCTAACACCAATATGGGCACTTACACTAACAGGGACACTTACACCAATGTGGACACTAACAGCAATAGGGACACTTATACCAATAGGGACACTTATATCAATAGGGACACTTATACCAATAAGGACACCTATACCAATAGGGGCACTTACACCAATAGGGACACTTATACCAATAGGGACACTAACACAAATAGGGACACTAACACCAATAGGAACACTAACACCAATAGGGACACTTACACCAATAGGGACATTTATACCAATAGGGACACTTATACCAATAGGGACACTAACACCAATAGGGACACTTACACCAACTGGGACACTAACACCAATAGGGACACTAACACCAATAGGGACACTTATACCAATAGGGACACTAACACCAATAGGGACACTTATACCAATAGGGACACTAACACCAATAGGGACACTAACACCAATAGGGACACTAACACCAATAGGGACACTAACACCAATAGGGACACTTATTCCAATAGGGACACTAACACCAATAGGGACACTAACACCAATAGGGACACTAACACCAATAGGGACACTAACACCAATAGGGACACTAACACCAATAGGGACACTAACACCAATAGGGACACTAACACCAATAGGGACACTAACACCGTATTCCCATTATCCACACTGGAGACATGGCAGAGTGCCTTCTTTCTACTTTTCTGCAGCCTCACAATTTCCCCAGTTTATTTCTGTATGGGTCCGCCACCTCCCCCACTCCCCAGGATAATATTGGTATTGAGTAGGAACACCATCATCAAGTGTCACACCTACTAGCGTAGGTGATCATGTTTCTCCACTGCTCTCTTTGTTCATATTGTTTATAATTTCCTCTGTTATTTTCATACCGTATTGTTCAGATTGTTATTTTCATACCGTGGTGTTCAGATGCTTCCTGGTATATTTTTTCTCTTGCCCTATATCTGTTCATGTTTCAATTCTTTTGAGATGTCACTAGATGTTTTAGTTGTTCTTGTCTCACTACATGGCAAGGAACATTACGGTTGGTTCTGCTAACAAACACGTCACGACCAGTGAAAGTCAGACCCAGAGCAACTTTTAAGGATGATCACGAGTCGTGAATAGCTTTTTTTGTTATTTGCTTTAGTCGAGCGCAGTACACAGATCATCTTCTTTGCGCGATTGACAACTACACAGTACCTCGATATTATCATCAGCATGATTGACAACTACACAGTACCTCGATATTATCATCAGCATGATTGACAACTACACAGTACCTCGATATTATCATCAGCATGATTGACAACTACACAGTGCCCCGATATCATCAGCAGCATAATTGACAACTACACAGTGCCCCGATATCATCATCAGCATGATTGACAACTACACAGTACCCCGATATCATCATCAGTATGATTGATAACTCCACAGTACCCCGATATCATCATCAGCATGATTGACAACTACACAGTGCCCCGATATCATCATCAGCATGATTGACAACTACACAGTACCCCGATATCATCATCAGTATGATTGATAACTCCACAGTACCCCGATATCATCATCAGCATGATTGATAACTCCACAGTACCCCGATATCATCATCAGTATGATTGATAACTCCAAAGTACCCCGATATTATCATCAGCATGATTGTTAACTCCACAGTAACTCGATATCTTCCACAGGTTGAAACACGGCTGCTACGCATTAACGAAAGCACTGAAGATGCTACGATGCACGAATTCCGTATCACCGGCCAAGACCTTGACTCCAACCTTCATAGTCGCCACTTCCGACAGGCGCGGCAGAGGACAGCGAATTTTCGCTGATTTATCACCTCGGAAGTTTACCTCTATAAGAATATTCATTTATTATTATTTGTCTCCCTGGGAAAAGACAGTTGATTATCTGTTCTCCCCTGGCCGTGGTCAGGGTCCTGGTAACCAAATGGGCTACTCTTGTCGCTGCATTTCAAAAGACAGGTATCCAGCCACATTCCTGGTTCTTTCAAACCAGTGTCAAAGAAAAAAAGAGGAATATTTGTTCCAGGAGATGACAGGAAACGAATGAAAGACTAGAATAGAATAAGAAGTGTCAGGGAAATAAGGAAGGTCAAACGGATGTGAAGATGTGGTGTCGATGATAAATAATAGAATGAAAGAGGAGTATGATAAAGAAGTTAACAAATTAATCAGTTCGTTAAGTCAGTGGTTCTAACGTTGTCTGTATCTGCGCCTCACTTTTTCTGATGATCATTCACCGGCGGGAGCTTCTCTTTCTTTCTTTTATCATGTTCTGCTTTTTGCCGGTAGGTGTCACAGGCAGGAGTCAATTATATGTTTTCTATCAAGGACACTTTCTGTAGCTTGGCACATAGTGATATTGTATTGTTTTATTATGTCGTAAATTCTCTCAATCCATTTTATTCTTGGTATATCTTGGTTGTTCCATTTTGTTGTTATAAGCTCTTGATGCTGGTGCTGAGGGGTTCATGCGCATTAAATGTTCAAACCACTTTCATCTTTGTCTCTCTGTTTTCGATTCTATATGTACTCGCCTATAAGTTGGGTAACTCCAGCGATTGACGGTGGGTTCGAAACTTAAGAAGGTCAGGACGTGAAGAGATGTCGAATTACAAGTATACATAAATACATATCTTCTTTGCTTCCGAACTTTTAGTTATGACCTTTAACCGAATCATTTGCGACATAAACACATCGGCATTACGCACTTTACGCTGTGTAAAATAGTCCGTTCAATAATTTCTCTAAATTATCATAATTATAACACATAGAATTATGGAAATGTACCAGCCAAATACCAGTGGATAAAGAGATACAGTGAAGACGATGGCGCTGGATAGGACACACACTGCAGAAGCCAACTGAGAGTATTACACAACAGGCCCTTTTTGGAATCTCCAGGGGAAAAGACAAAGAAGGAAACCAAGAAATACGTGGAGAAGACAGACAGAAGCAGAGATGAGGGTGATGGGGAGGACATGGAATGATTTAAAAAGAATGGCAAGAAACAGAACGACTTGGAAAGTGTTTATTGAAGACCTATGCTCCACAGGGAGCTGAAAGGTAGAAGACGAAAAAGATCATAATTATAATTGCATCATCATATCTTATTTGCATTATCCTCATCAAGGCCAGCTCCTTGTCGTGGGGATGAGGCTTAACAGTCACCAGGGACTGAAAACCAAGACTGGCCAGGCCTTCCTACACCCGAGCAAGACCACAGTCTGCTCTAGCAAGTTTAAGTGCTGAAGTCGGAGGCAACCAGCCAAAAGGCGCAATACAACAATCAGGATGCCACGCACTCACGCCAGTGGGAAGTATGTCTATAACTGCGAATCGACATGGCACTCACCCTGTGATGGACACTCAGGCAGGTGCAGCGCTGGGCCCTCAGCCTCGAAAGGGCCCAACCTCTATTACTGGATGTCCTTCTCAACCGCTCTGTGGAGTCAGGGGGCGAGAGAATAGAGCTACTGACCAATACAAAATAAGGCCACTCAAAATAATGCACTGGAATGCTGAAGGCATCAACAGCAAAAGAGATGGGTACAGTAAAAAGATAGAATTAGAAAATATCCTGCATGAAGAACAAGTAAGCATATGTTGTTTACAGGAAACCCATCTAAACAACGACATAGCCTTGACGATTAGGGGATACCAGTGCTACCGATCTGACAGGAAAAACAGACAAAAGGGTGGAATACTGACTCTTGTAAGGAACAACATCAATGCATGTCAGATTGAAATGTATATGGATGTGGCGACATATCAAATACTGCACCTCAGGACAGAAAATACAGACTATCACCTACTTAACTACTACTGTCCGAGTGACCGCCCACTAGCACTAGACACAATTACATTAAAAGAAAGAATAATTGTATGTGAAGACTTTAACAGCCACTCACATAGCTGGGGCTATGAACATATGGACAAGAGAGGTGAAGAGCTTGAAAATTGGCAGGATGACAATGGGTTTATACTGCTAAACCAGACAACAGATGCACCAAATTTCTACTCCAGATCATGTCATACCACATCTACACCAGACCTTGCTTTCCATTCACCAGACCTGGATTGGAATATGACACGAATTGTTGGGAAACAACTTGGAGGCACCGACCTGTCTTTTTAGTGGTGCAAAATGAGGCCATCAGGGAGAGCAGCACTCTCTCCAGATGGAATTACAAAAAGGCAGACTGGAAAATGTATCAACACTACACCAGTGTACTGACTAAAGATATAAATACAGACAGAGACATCAACAAAATAGTTGATGAATTCAGTAGACTAATAATACAAGCTGCCAGTGAAACAATACCTAGAGGGGCACGGAAACACTACAAACCATACTGGAGTAGTGAACTAGAGCAACTGCACAATGACATGGAAACATCTCGAAGGCAAGCAGAAAATAACCCTTGCCAAGAACACCACAAAAACTACCAGCATGCTAAAGCCAAATCTCAACGGGCTAAACTACAAGCCAGACGGAGAAGCTGGAAAGAGAAAACAGAGTCCTTGAATCTTGAACGAGACACAAGAAAAGTGTGGAAGCTTGTAAAACAGCTGAATGATGAGGGTACAGAAAGGAACACCAAAATTACACTGAAGAAGGATGGAGACATCCTAACAGGTAAGCATGCAGCAAATCACTTTGCAGACTCCTTTGCAAATGACAATAATATTGAAATTAGCCTAGAGAAACGACAAGAGACCCGTTTAAAACAACAAAATGCAAGACAAGAAGAGACCACGCATGAAGTCATGGAAATACCCATTACACAAAGAGAGCTAGAGCTGGCAATATCCAAATTAAAAATGAAAAAGTCACCAGGCAGTGATGGAGTGTCCAATGAAATGATTAAGAACTTGGGAACTGCAGCTAAACCAAAACTACTGCAGATCTACAATTGCTGGATCACAGGTAGAGTGTCACAGGCATGGAGAGAAGCAATTATGATACCATTACTAAAGCCAGGAAAAGATGGTTCAACGACATCCAGCTATAGACCAATCAGCCTTACAAGCTGTTTGTGTAAAACAATGGAACGTATAATCAAGCTCAGACTGCAGTGGTACCTGGAAAGTGAAAATCTCCTTGTCCCACAACAAGCAGGCTTTAGACAGTGTTACTCTACCGAAGATCAGGCAACTATATCTTTCCCAGGAAATTGAGGATGCATTTCAAGAAAAGAAACTGGTACTAGCAGCATGGATAGACCCAAAGAAAGCATTTGATAAGGTATGGAAGGAAGGGCTTTTGAAGAAACTGAGAAATTATGGAGTAAATGGCAGGATGTACAAATGGGTCAAAGCACAAAGTCTTAAGAGTAAGAAGGTCTTACTGCGCCAGGGCGTTCCACAGGGAGGGGTACTATCTCCAACACTTTTTCTGATCTACATCAATGACCTAGTAACTGAACTACCACATGGTATCAAAGTGGCAATGTATGCATATGACTTGGTAATGTGGTGCACAGAGGAGTATGCAACAGTGGCCTCCAAATTGTTACAAAGAGCTATGAATGCACTGAATTCATGGACAAATAAATGGTGTATCAGCATCAATACAGACAAATGCAGTACTACACTTTTCACTCTCTCCCCAAAACAAAAAGCAGGAGCCATCTACATAAACAATGAGCCTGTGAAAGAAGACATACAAGCTACATATCTCGGAGTTACGTTTGATAACAAACTATTAAACTATTCTGGAAACAGCAGATAAATAAGTCAACCCAAAAAGCAAGGAGGAAATTGGCTATTCTAAGAAAGTTGTGTGGAACCACATGGGGTGCGAGTGGGAAAATACTCAGTAAAGTTTACCAACAGAGTATACGCCCACATTTAGAATATGGATCATCCGCATGGTGCTCAGCATCAAACACCACACTGCAAGAACTGGATAAAGTACAAAACCAGGCACTTAGGATCATCACAGGAGCAATGAAATCAACACCAATATTGGAGATGGAGAAATTGTGGAGGATACCAGCACTGAGAGAACGGAGGGACACAAAGGTGCTGATACAGGCAGAAAAATTTGCATGCATGCCGAGACATCCAATGAAGGACCGATTCCAAAATCTTGCATTGGGACGACTTAAGATAAGCAGTTTTATCCACCAGCCAAGCGTATTAGTAGACAAACACCCGACATGTCAAGAGTTGTTAACTCCCTACTGCCCATACCAGAACAGACTCCCTGGACAGATGAATCAGGATTATCAGTTCAAATACGGACAGAAGTGAAAGGAATAGTTGACAAAGAAGAACAAAATAGTCTACAGAGAAAAACAATAACTCTTTTTCCTGGATGAAGAATACCCACAAGACTTATGGGTTCGTGTGTACACAGATGGATCAGCACAGAATGCAGTAACGAATGGGGGAGCAGGTGCATATATAGAGTACCCAAATAACACTAGGGATATGAATAAAATAGCAACAGGGAAATATTGTCACAATTATGATGCAGAAATCCAAGCAATAAAGTTGGCAACAGAAAAACTGCTGAACAGTAATTTTAGCCCACAGCCTGTAGTGTGTTTGACAGATGCAAGATTAGTACTCCAGGCACTACAATCCAGAAAATTACCACATCTGCAGAACTTATTGACTGAACTCTGCAAGCACCACAGGGTTGTCCTGCAGTGGATCCCATCTCACTGTGGAATAACAGGAAATGAGAAAGCAGATCAGTTGGCAAATGAAGGTTCAATAGGCACACAACTAGATACACCGGTTACATATCATCATAAGAAACAGATAATCAAATCAATCAGAGGACCACAAGCCCCAAATCAGGATGCCTTTCATAATATGAATAGATATGAACAAGTTATCATTATACGCCTCAGAACAGGACACAATCGACTCCATAGTCACATGTATACAAAATTCAAAATCGGCACCTCAACTACTTGTACATGTGGACAGGCGCCCCAGACTGCTGAACACATACTTCAAGATTGCACAAAATATAGTAAACTAAGGAAAATCCATTAGCCCATAGATACAACACTATAAACAAACCTATATGGGCCACTGCAAGAGTTACAAAAGACTGTACAATATATACAGGAAGCGACATTGCAGATAAAGACAATACTTCGGGCGAACGAAAGATAGACAGATTTGCATTATAAGTTATGAAAATTAAACTAGGGTTTGCTGTTAATTAACTTCTCTTACAGTTTTGGTCAAGCTTTTATATAAATACGAAGCTCAGTGGTATACATGAGAATCTGGGATACGTCTAATTTCCTGTCTCTTTCTCCTTCTAGCTTTCACCCGATCAGCACTAAAGGAAATGATTGTCCTCGTTATCAACCCCTAACAGAACGTTCAGTGGGCGTAGATGCGTTGTGTTTTGGTTAGAAGAAGAGTTATGACATTTGAACCTTTGGCCCAACACATCCGACTTCATCACATTTTTAAATTCCGGGTTGTTTTCGATCCCTACTTTGTCAGACTAGACTGGTTAGTCTGTTTCTCGAAGAGTTGGAGTAGGGTCTAGATAGTTCTGGTTCATCGATCCTGGCGCACACCAGGACCTCATTTGCCTCCTCTGAATATCCGCAGCTGGTAAACTCTTAATTCCCTTAAAGGATCTCTAAGATGATAAGAGGAGACAGAATGAACATTACCCTGTAGAGTTATTTAAGCACCAAAAAGTATAACAAGTTGTAATTTTATTATTTCTAACCACAGAGAATGACAATGTTCTCGAGGCGACGCCCTTGCCAAGGTTTGGCGGCGCCCTGGGGAGCCCTAGACAACTTCTTTTTGACCACTGAAACGGTAACGGAACTGAACAAAACAAGTACAGTCTCATTTACATAACCATCCTGACACTGCACACATTAAGATCTGCGCAGTTGTTTTTGTTCAATTTTAGGAAAAGATTGTTTTTTTCCAGGAATCGGTAGTTCCCAGTTATTTGTAATTCACCAGCTACATTATAAGTCCGTGTAATCCCCGTAATTGTTTAGCTTTTCGTGAGAACGTAATGCGCTGATCTTAAACTAATGTCAGACATATTCTTTATTATCTGCACCGACAGTAAGTTATGAATTATTTTGTTTTATTTGTTTCTTTTAATTTCATACTTAGATTTGATTACGGTTTTATTAAATGTTGTTTTCTTAATCACAGCTATTGAACTATAACGCCGAATTTGTGTTAACTCTTCTCAATTCGGAAGGTTTTTTTTTTTATCAATTTGGCGATATGGATTTCAGAGACAATATGTTTCATGTTTTTAAATATTAATCTACATGCTTATACGTAGGGAGGTCAAAAAGTAATGCACACCAATTTTTTTCTCGGAAACTATTCGGGCAAAATGTGTGAAATTTTCACAGATTGTGGTTGAACATCCCCTTTACACTACCTATTTTTCAACATAATCTCCGTCCAAGCGTATTGCCTTACGCCAACGCGAAACTAGGTCATGAATGCCTCGTTTGTACCAAGTTTTGTCCTGCTCGCGTAGCCATTTTTTAGCTGCACGGATCACATCCTCGTCATTGTCAAAGTGTGTCCCACGCAGGAATTTTTTGAGTGGTCCAAACAGATGGAAATCTGAGGGAGCCAGATCAGGGCTGTAAGGAGGATGGGGCAGTACAGTCCAACCAAATTTGTTCATTGCTTCCCGTGTTACCAGACTTGTGTGAGGGCGTGCATTGTCATGTTGAAGCAACAAATCTGCAGATGGCTTATTAGGCCGAACTCTGTGGAACCGATTTTTTAGTTTTGTCAGTGTATTGATGTAAGCTGTCGAGTTGATTGTCTCACCTCTTGTCATTACATCAACAAGAATCCCACCATCAATGTCCCAGAAGACAGTGATCATCACCTTTCCGGCTGATGGAGATGTTTTGAATTTTGTTCTTTTTGGTAACTGCGGATGATGCCATTCCATTGACTGCATTTTTGTTTCAGGCTCATAATAATGTGCCCACGTTTCGTCACCAGTAACAATTTTTGACAAAAACATTTCTCCTTCAACACCGAAACGCTCCAACAATTCAGAACAGAATGTTTTCCTTTGAACTCCGTGATCATTTGTTAGGCACCGAGGAACCCATCGAGCGCAAATCTTTGAATATCCGAGAGTTTTAAAAATTGCGATTGCACTTCCCTTGCTGACTGTAAGCTGCAATGCCAATTGCTGACTAGTGATACGCCTATCCTTACGAATAATGGCATCAGCCCCGGTTTAACATGTCTGTGCTGGTAGCCGAGGCAACACGTCCAGAACGCGGTAAATCATGCAGCTCCACTCGTACACTTTCTGCAGCTTTAATTCTCTGAACCCAGCGACTAACTGTGCTCCTATCGACTGCAGAACATTTGTACACTGCACATAGTCGTTTATGAATGTTTGCCACAGTTTCTTTTTCCGCAACCAGAAATTCTATGACAATTCGCTGTTTGTAACGGACATTGTTGACAAGCTCCATTTTAAAGGTTCATAGATTGCGTAATATTTATCAGAATGCTGTGCAATTTGATGCACATAATTAGAACATGTCATATTCCAAGTGTGCAAAATTCATATTCCTATCTTTATTATTAGCCGAGAAAAACATTGGTGTGCATTACTTTTTGACCTCCCTTCAGTATTTATATAACACTTAACATATTATATATGAATTTTTAGATAATTAAACAAGGAATTAGATTTCATCAATACTAAGATGATACAAGACATATAAAAAGAATATGGTTTGATGACAGTTTACACTAATCAAATTGAGAGTGACGCACTGTGCGGCTAAACGCCGTCTTCTACTACTTTTCAGCTCCCTGTGGCGCATAGGTCTTCAACAAACACTTTCCAAGTCGTTCTGTTTCTTGCCATTCTTTTAAGATCATTCCATGTCTTCCCCATCACCCTCATCTCAGCTTCTGTCTTCTCCTAGAATTCTTTGGCCTTCCTCTTTGTCTTTTCCTCTTGGGATTCCAAAAAAGGGTCTGTTGCGTAATACTCTCAGTTGGCTTCCGTAGTGTGTGTCCTATCCAGCGTCATCGTCTTCGCTGTATCTCCTTATCCACTGGTATTTGACTGGTACATTTCCATAATTCTATGTTAGTGATTTTGTCCTGCCATTTCCATCTTTTTATTCTGCGTAAGCATCCATTAATGAAAGTCTGTATCTTCATGATTGTCATTTTTAAACGGCTAAACGTACTTGACCGAAATCGGCATGGCGCATGGTTCGTCTAAACGTACGGAATGAGTTAAGTACATAATAAACCAACAAATAAAATTGTATTTATAAAAATTAAACTAAACTTATAGTAAGATGGAAAATAATGTTTATTGTTGTATATTACAACTTTATTTATATTTGGAGAAATGTATTTTTTTTATTTTTTTTTTTAAATTGCAAAATCTTTGATGAGATCCTCAAACCTAATCTGATGTAACCCATCTACTTCTAGACTTAATAGAGATAAGGCATTCAGCCTGGCTTGTTATGTAACACGTCTACTTCTAGACTTAATAGAGATAAGGCATTCAGCCTGGCTTGTTATGTAACACATCTACTTCTAGACTTAATAGAGATAAGGCATTCAGCCTGGCTTGTTATGTAACACATATACTTCTAGACTTAATAGAGATAAGGCATTCAGCCTGGCTTGTTATGTAACACATCTACTTCTAGACTTAATAGAGATAAGGCATCCAGCCTGGCTTGTTATGTAACACATCTACTTCTAGACTTAATAGAGATAAGGCATCCAGCCTGGCTTGTTATGTAACACATCTACTTCTAGACTTAATAGAGATAAGGCATTCAGCCTGGCTTGTAGGATTTCATGACCATTGGTGGGAGGTCTGCACTCACTGAGTGCTCTTGTGATTGTATATATCTGTATGTCATTTATTTAAATTAATGGGGGAGGGAGGGGCTTTTATGGTGCCCAATTCCTTTGATGCTCTAAGCACGTGCCTATAAGAAACATTTGCATTTCTTAGAGTGATACATTGCCCTTCCTTTGAGTGATACACTATCCTTCCTTTGAGCGATACGTTATCCTTTCTCCTTTCGTTGAGTGATACATTGTCCTTTCTTTGAGTGATACATTGTCCTTTCTTTGAGTGAGACATTATCCTTTCTTTGAGTGATACATTATCCTTCCTTTGAGTGAGACACTGTCCTTCCTTTGAGTGATACATTATCCTTCCTTTTGAGTGAGACACTGTCCTTCCTTTGAGTGATACATTACTCTTCTTTTGAGTTAGATATTGCCCTTCCTTTGAGTGATACATTATCCTTCATTAGAGTGATACATTATACTTTCTTTGAGTGATACATTATCCTTTCTTTGAAGGATACATTATTCTTCCTTTGAGTGAGGCTTTATCCTTCCTTTCAGTGATACATTATCCTTTCTTTGAGTGAGACACTACCTTTTCTTTGACCGAAATATTGCCCTTTCTTTGAGTGAGACACTACCTTTTCTTTGACCGAAATATTGCCCTTTCTTTGAGTGAGATACTACCTTTTCTTTGACCGAATTATTGCCCTTTCTTTGAGTAAGACACTACCTTTTCTTTGACCGAAATATTGCCCTTTCTTTCAGTAAGACACTACCTTTTCTTTGACCGAAATATTGCCCTTTCTTTGAGTGAGACACTACCTTTTCTTTGACCGAAATATTGCCCTTTCTTTGACCGAAATATTGCCCTTTCTTCCAGCTAGTCATTACTCTGTCTTTGTTTCATTGAGCGTAACTGTTCTTTTTTAGTTCGCCGGTTCTTTTTCTTGAAGAAGAACATTGTTCTACTATTTAAAGATGCAACGCTTTCCCTCCCTCTCTTCCCCTCTTCCTCTGTTAAAATGTTTTAAATCTACGAAGTGAGTGTTTCTTGTATTTGCTCTCTACATTTCTTAATTCTGTGTTGGAACATCATGAACAGATAGACTTGTTCCAGTCTTTACATTTCTTAATTCTGTGTTGGAACATCATGAACAGATAGACTTGTTCCAGTCTTTACATTTCTTAATTCTGTGTTGGAACATCATGAACAGATAGACTTGTTCCAGTCTTTACATTTCTTAATTCTGTGTTGGAACATCATGAACAGATAGACTTGTTCCAGTCTTTACATTTCTTGATTCTGTGTTGGAACATCATGAACAGATAGACTTGTTCCAGTCTTTACATTTCTTAATTCTGTGTTGGAACATCATGAACAGATAGACTTGTTCCAGTCTTTACATTTCTTAATTCTGTGTTGGAACGTCATGAACAGATAGACTTGTTCCAGTCTTTACATTTCTTAATTCTGTGTTGGAACATCATGAACAGATAGACTTGTTCCAGTCTTTACATTTCTTAATTCTGTGTTGGAACGTCATGAACAGATAGACTTGTTCCAGTCTTTACATTTCTTAATTCTGTGTTGGAACATCATGAACAGATAGACTTGTTCCAGTCTTTACATTTCTTAATTCTGTGTTGGAACATCATGAACAGATAGACTTGTTCCAGTCTTTACATTTCTTAATTCTGTGTTGGAACATCATGAACAGATAGACTTGTTCCAGTCTTTACATTTCTTAATTCTGTGTTGGAACATCATGAACAGATAGACTTGTTCCAGTCTTTACATTTCTTGATTCTGTGTTGGAACATCATGAACAGATAGACTTGTTCCAGTCTTTACATTTCTTGATTCTGTGTTGGAACATCATGAACAGATAGACTTGTTCCAGTCTTTACATTTCTTAATTCTGTGTTGGAACATCATGAACAGATAGACTTGTTCCAGTCTTTACATTTCTTAATTCTGTGTTGGAACATCATGAACAGATAGACTTGTTCCAGTCTTTACATTTCTTAATTCTGTGTTGGAACATCATGAACAGATAGACTTGTTCCAGTCTTTACATTTCTTGATTCTGTGTTGGAACATCATGAACAGATAGACTTGTTCCAGTCTTTACATTTCTTGATTCTGTGTTGGAACATCATGAACAGATAGACTTGTTCCAGTCTTTACATTTCTTAATTCTGTGTTGGAACATCATGAACAGATAGACTTGTTCCAGTCTTTACATTTCTTAATTCTGTGTTGGAACATCATGAACAGATAGACTTGTTCCAGTCTTTACATTTCTTGATTCTGTGTTGGAACATCATGAACAGATAGACTTGTTCCAGTCTTTACATTTCTTAATTCTGTGTTGGAACATCATGAACAGATAGACTTGTTCCAGTCTTTACATTTCTTGATTCTGTGTTGGAACATCATGAACAGATAGACTTGTTCCAGTCTTTACATTTCTTAATTCTGTGTTGGAACATCATGAACAGATAGACTTGTCCTAGTAGTTAGGACGATATTGCCACGCCGTGAATGTTGTTAACGATTTTAAGGTGGAAATAGACACAACTGTCAGTGAGGATGTTGTCTTGTCACTGCAGCAATATGGAATATAATGTGCAACATGAATTAATGACTTGTAAGAACCAACAAGACACTGGCACAGACAAGTAGATGCTAACTAGCGCTATCAGTATGCATACACATCATCATCTGCTGAAAGTGACTCAACACATATTGGTTTCTTCAAGTGCTTGTAGTGTCAACTCTTACAACAAAGTTCTAGGTCTACGAACTGTATACTCAAATATATCGTTGAAGCAACTACAGAATATCATTCTTCTGTCTATTATTCAATCAACGTTAACATCAATAAAAAATCAACATCAACAAAACAGAAGTCACGAATGTCGCAAAAGAGAAACCAAACATCAACATAACTATAGAAGGCAGACAACTAAAACAAGTAGAGGAATTTAAATACTTAGAAAGTCTAGTGAGAAACCCCAGTCACAAACAACAGAAATAGACTCAAGATGCAACAAAGCATATCAAATCATTGGACAGCTATCACCAATATTGTCCAACAAGGAAATAACTCTAGAGGCAAAACGAGCACTCTACAATACAATTTTCATCCCAACGTTGTGCTACCAATGCCAGACCTGGACTCTAGATGCAAGAACAATAAGAAAAATAACTTCTACGGAGATGAAATGTGTTAGACGAATGACAGGAAACAGCCTGAGAGATAAGATCAGAAATGAAGAACTGAGAACAAAGCTAGGAATAAACCCCGTCATAGAATATATACAGAAACAACAGATAAAAAGGTTTGGCCACGTGACAAGGCAGAGTAATCAAAACACAACACAACCAGTCCTCATAAACGTTCTGTGAACACCAGACCCAAGGGTCGACCACGAAAATGATGGGATTGACGGAACATTAGAAGCAGTAGTAAACATAACATCAGCAGAGGCGAACAGAAGAGCAAAAGACCGCAAATTATATCTCCCTCGACGCTGAATGGCAAATAAGGAAGGAAAGAAGAAGCAGAAGAAGTCTATCATTGAACAGTTTTTATGTGGCATGCCAGATTTATGAAACAAAAACAAACAATAAAACAAATCAACAAAATAACTGGAGGAAATATGTGTCATTGTTTCATACATTTCATCTTTTTAGTCGCTAAATGTGATTATTAGGTAACCTTCTTTGTAAGTAAATGAAAGAGATCGACAAAAATAAATTGAGTCAGGTCTAATTATAAACACGCCAGACAAAGACAATAATAGAACTTATTGTGTAGAATTTATGAACTTTTGACACATCCTGAATTGAGCGGATATATTGGCTAGGCCTTGACACAATATAGAACAGGAATGGCATACCAGACTATATAGTTTTAAGTGTTGAGGTCACATGGATCTTCAATAATTAATGTGACCAGAAATGTATCACTTCCTGTAACATTAAATTGAGCAAGATGTCGGGGGGAGACAAACACTAGTGTTGGAAATAATAACAGGAAAACTAACTTCCATTATATCTCTTTCTCGACGTTGTTTTATTGTCAGAGAATGGTTTATGGAGTGGAAGACACACATACACACACACACACACACACACAGACACATACACTCCAGTTCGATTAAGCAAACAAAACAAACATGACATACACACACACATACATCATCATCATCATCATCAAGTACCGGGCCTGCTGGCGTAGGTGATCATGTTTCACCACAACATTCGATCTCGGCAGCTATTTATCATTTCTGTTGTTGACCTTCTGCCAAGCCATTCTCTTAAGCTGTCTGTTATTTTTTCTCTTTGCTTCCCTCTATCTCTTCGTCCCTCAATTTTCGCAGTTGTTACAATATATTCCAGCTGTTCTCTTCTCATTACATGGCAAAAAAATGATGATTGTTTCTTCCTAATATTGGAAATTAGCTCTCTTTTTGCTTTGATCTCTCTCAGAACATCTACATTACTCTTCATAGCTGTCCATGGTACTCTCAACATTCTTCTGTAAAACCACATTTCTACAGACTCCAGTGATTTTCTTGTCTGTTGTCCTATTGTCCATGATTCGCATACAAATGTTAAGACTGGCTCTACATAACATTTAAGAACTCTTTTTCTTGTTTCTTGTTACACACACATACATTTGCTCTTTTTTTCTTATTGTGTCTTAGTCAACAACCTGTAACATTACATTGAGCATGATGTCGGGGAAAACAAACACATGTGTTGGAAATAATAAAAGGAAAACTCACTTCCATTATATCTCATTCTCCACATTGTTTTATTGTCAGAGTACACGGCGTGGAAGACACAAACATACACACACATTTACACTCCTTTTCGATTAAGCAAACAAAACAAACATGACATACACACACACATACATTTGCTCTTTTTCTTATTTTCTCTTAGTCAACAACAACTGCGTTAATCTAGCGCCTGGGCTTAAATTGCGTTACGTAGGTGCCATCTTCATTCCATAACCACGGAGTTCGTTGGGGCATTGCTGACATACTTTGTCAATCTTTTCCATGTCTCTCTTCTCCATGTCTCTCTTCTCCATGTCTCTCTTCTCCATGTCTCTCTTCTCCATGCTGGACTTCCAGTTCCACAATGGTGGAATTGATTTTATGTTCCATTAACCGATGCAGGAATTGCGCTCGGAGACTGACTAGTTTCACCGCTTTAATGTAGATGTTTGCGTTAAAGTCTACCGGATGTTCTACTCTACTGATTCGCGTCGGTGCTACGGAGTTCTTGCACTTTGCAGAGGTCCTTTTTTATGAATCAGACGGTGTATATGCGACCTTTCTCTGTCGTAAATCTAGATGTGTCATAACAATGTGAGCTGTTCAATAACCACCGTTGCAATTTTTGGGCTCTGATTACTTTAAGCTCCTTCATTTAGATAATTGTGCCAAGTCAACCGAAAGTTAAACTTTAGAGATTTTGCGCCAGCGCTACGGTGCTCGTACGTGTGGCTGAGATTCTTTGGATTGAGTCAACCGTTGTGGATGCATCCATTACTGACAATGTTTTGCCTGCTACGTCATAATGATGGGCGATTGTATATCTGTAATCGTACGCTGGAAAAGAAGGACGATAAGATATAGATGTCGATGATTATCGGGAATGTGCAGCCCAATTGCGACTCTCAGATCTTCATGTGAGTCAAGAGGGATTTCTAGGGCCAAGTAAAATAGACTGACGGGCCATATTTGGCCCGCTGGCCGTCACTTTGCCATCTCTGATCTAGATAGCTGGCCTAGCAAAGACCACTCTACAAGGAATTGTGAAGGAAGAGAGAAGGGGAAAGAGAGAAGCAGAGATAGAGATGGGAAGATAAACAATAAAGAATGTATAGATCTCGGATATTGCACAGTCACACAAAAATGACACGAGATGAGATCACATTTAATTAGTCGTTGGATTATTCTCATTAGACATCCGGGAACTGTCCATAAATGTTCAAGTCTTCTTTCGAGCAAATCCTGCAGAGAGAAACGATAAATGGGTTCACAAGTCCTCGTCCGTTCTCCTCGTAGAGCTCCTGAATGTGATGTTTTATCTATCTATCTATCTATCTATCTATCTATCTATCTATCTATCTATCTATCTATCTATCTATCTATCTATCTATCTATCTATCTATCTATCTATCTATCTATCTATCTATCTATCTATCTATCTATCTATCTATCTATCTATCTATCTATCTATCTATCTATCTATCTATCTATCTATCTATCTATCTATCTATCTATCTATCTATCTATCTATCTATCTATCTATCTACCTACCTACCTACCTACCTACCTACCTACCTACCTACCTACCTACCTACCTACCTACCTACCTACCTACCTACCTACCTACCTACCTACCTACCTACCTACCTACCTACCTACCTACCTTCCTACCTACCTACCTACCTACCTACCTACCTACCTACCTACCTACCTACCTACCTACCTACCTACCTACCTACCTACCTACCTACCTACCTACCTACCTACCTACCTACCTACCTACCTACCTACCTACCTACCTACCTACCTACCTACCTACCTACCTACCTACCTACCTACCTACCTACCTACCTACCTACCTACCTACCTACCTACCTACCTACCTACCTACCTACCTACCTACCTACCTACCTACCTACCTACCTACCTACCTACCTATCTACCTATCTACCTATCTATCTATCTATCTATCTATCTATCTATCTATCTATCTATCTATCTATCTATCTTTCGTTCGCCTGAAGTATTGTCTATATCTGCAATGTCGTTTCCTGTATAAATTTTACTGTCTTTTGTAATTCTTGCAGTGGCCCATATAGTTTTGTCTGTAGTGTTATATCTATGGACTAATGGATTTTCCTCAGTCTACTATATTCAGTGCAGTCTTGAAGTATGTATTCAGCAGTCTGGGGCGCCTGTCCACAAGTAGTTGATGTGCCGATCTTGAATTTTGTATACATGTGACTATGGAGTCGGTGTTTTATCAATGCTACTATACTTTATCAATGCTACTATACTTTATCAATGCGACTATACTTTATCAATGGTACTATACTTTATCAATGGTACTATACTTTATCAGTGCTACTATACTTTATCAATGTTACTATACTTTATCAATGGTACTATACTTTATCAATGCTACAACTATACTTTATCAATGCTACAACTATACTTTATCAATGCTACAACTATACTTTATCAATACTACAACTATACTTTATCAATGCTACAACTATACTTTATCAATGCTATAACTATACTTTATCAATACTATAACTATACTTTATCAATGCTACAACTATACGTTATCAATACTACAACTATACTTTAGGGAGCCGCGATAGCTCAGTGGTTAGTGAAGTGGACTACCACGGACAAGGGGTAGGGTTCGATCCCAACCGACGGCTTCCGAGTTCACTCAGCCTTAAATTGGTACCGGATTTTTTTTCTTGGAAAGTAAAGCAGCACGGGCGTAATTCTGACCACATTACCCCAAAAATCATGTGCTGAAGGTCTGTAAAATATAGGGTCACTAACACCATATTTCCCTATACGCCACTTGGCGTGACGGGGTACTTTACTTTACTTACAACTATACTTTATCAATGCTACAACTATACTTTATCAATACTACAACTATAATTTATCAATACTACAACTGTACTTTATCAATACTACAACTATACTTTATCAGGGCTACAACTATACTTTAACATGGCTACAACTATACTTTATCAATGCTTCTGCTATACACTTATTGTTCAAAACAACACACACACACACATCAATTTGATTAATTGTTATTTCTCTCCACAGCACGGTTATCAGGAGGCTGCAATCAAAGCTGTCACTAAATCTAAGTGTCCAAACAACTGGACTTAAAATGTCAGACCAGTCAACTTTCGATCTTTTAAACTCTAATAAAACGTTGGTATCTGCCGCCGCATCGCTACAGGAGACTAAGGAATCTGCAGATGCTTCACCCCTATGGATCCTGTTTGTTATCATAGTTGTACCTGTTCTAGTCGGTGCTGTCTTCGCACTCTATATCGTCATAGCAACCAAGTTATGGCCAATCAAGAACCAGCATCCAATGAATGGTGAGATCAAGTGTCTCCATGGTAATGACGAAGGCGAGAAACTCTTCAAAAACGAGTTTAACTCCAGCACTGTTCTTCATGTTGAAGAGGACTAACCATGTTCTTTATCTCGAATAATGAATCTTTAAATAGAAACATTTCTGTCGAAGTCAGCCCTTAGTCAATGACTCCACTGAATATGGTGTTTTTTTAAACATATAAGTATGTTCCTGGTATTTCCAACATCGAATAACTATTGACTGTACCGCTTGATAACCGCTTTATTTGTATCCAGTTCACAAGTTGCTCACTTGCATTATTTTAAATACACGCCATTGATTTTGTTGTTAAATGTGGATAAAATGTAAGACACACACGAATCATGGACATCGGTATCACTGCAGTCTGTTTTTTTTATTTTTTAAATTTATTTTTGTAGTTTTTTTTTTTTTTTTTTTGCTTTTGCAAATTTTTGTGGGTGGGGTACTAATTCAAGACAGTAAGAAACAGATGAAACCGTAGCGAAATGATAGCAATATTAATAATAGGGACACGTTGCAGCTGGATAAGTCACGTCACTTATATAAACGAATAAACGTATATCATAAGAACAATTGGTTTGAGCGACCTCTGGTGAGGCAGTCAAAACAAAGGATATCAAAACTGCTTGGACATAGATGGTGGAGATCTGTGTGAGCCAGACCTTACTAAAGATGGCCGCAGATCGAAGGTGGCTTCTGTTTTCGATCCATCGAATGTTCACAAAGATTGTCCACCATCAGGGACATGAAGAAACAAAAACACAACGCAGGAAGGACATGAGCAAGACATCATTACAACAGACGATGCTGTGCTAAACGATTAGTGCGCATGTCTGTTTATCACATGATACCGATTCTATTTCCAAATGTGAAAATTATTTTCCAACCGACACGGGTTGGATGTTCATCCACTGTCTGAATTCTGGTACCAGAAATCTGGTTTTTCTCGGGGATGTATGGCGACTCATGTCCTTCACACAATCTTCTATCAACCGTGCGTCATATCAATTCTGCTGTTGATTGTTTACCATGCCATGACATCAAGCTGTATAGTATCTTCTCTCTTTGTCGTCCGCGATCTCTCTTTCCTTGTATTTTGCTAGTTTGTAACCAAGTATTCCAACTTCCCTCTTCTCATGATGTGCCCGAAAAATGTTGAATGCTTCTTTCTGATGTTCCTTATGAGCTCCCTTTTTGTGTTGGCCACTTTGAGAATTTCCTTGTTGGACTTTCTAGCTGGGAACTTTCAACATTCTTCTGAGAAATAACATCTATGTGGCCTCTAATCGTCTTTCCGTATGTTTGTTTACTGTCCATGATTTGCTTCCATAGTTCAGAATTGGCTCTGTATAGCACCGACGAACTCTCTTTATCCTGCTAAATAACTAAGGTAGGAATTACATGCCACTTTGAGATGCAAACAAACAGTTGTGATGTTAAAAAAACAACAACTAAATTCGTCATTATATATACGACACTTATTATCGTTTAACATGCACTTTTATTTGACTTTGTATCTTTTTAGAACATCTCCATACTTTTCATTAAGCTGTTCATATGGGTTTTCTTAGCACTCTTCTGTAACACTATATCTGTATGAACCATTAGAATTTGTGTGTCTGTGTCTGTATTTCAATGAACCAGGATTCCCACCAGAATTAACCAGAATGTGTATTCATTGAACTAGTATCATTGCAGTCAGGAATTCCCCCATATCCGCTGCATCACTTGTCACAGCAATTTCCAAAATGCATTGGTGAATTATGTTGACAAGTCCCTCCGTGCGCATCCTACTCGACAGCAGAGGCGACGATTCCAAACCTCCATAATCGCCTCTTGCGACATGCACGGCAAGTAACAGTAGCTCTGTACTTTGCTTCCCTCACTGTTGGGGCCGGTAGACACACGTGATCCGACATTACAAGACTGTCTACAAAACAAAAACCTCCGTGGCCTAAGTGGTTAACGCGCTCGCTTCTTGAACAGAAGGGTCAGTGTTCGTAGTATCGCCCAACAGAGGCGACACTTGTTTGGACCGACAGTGGGTGGGGGTTCACCAAGCCCCTAATATAACTATCTTTTGTTCGCTTGAAGCATTTTCTATATCTACAATGTCGAAGGAGGTGGTTCCAAGACATCAAGGAGACCTTAAACTTAACAACAGAAGAAGTGGGAGATCTGGTTAGAGAGGTTCTGTCAGACTGGCTTGGGTGAATGCAAAGTTCTGCAAAAGACATGCAACCTGGTGATGAATAGTAACTTAGCACCCGTGTCAGCACGGTCATCGGTCAGATGTATTCAAATGTAAAAATATGTTGGACAGTGCTGGATTAGCATATTGAGAAACATAGCTAATTGTAGAACGATTTTACACAGCTTTCATTGTTTAAACTAAATAGCGAATCGTTACATGCATAAATAAATATTATAATACTGAGAATTGTAAACTAATCTAGAAGTTTAAATGACCTTTTCTTTTATTGCACTGTAGCATTACAAAGTAGATGTAAGAAAAACACAATGATGTAGTTATTACATGTATTGGGTGCTTGATGCTTGTGGGTAATTTAATGAAATATGGGTTGGGTGGAAAGACGTGAATGTGACCTAGTCTCGTCATTGACAATGTCAAATCTGTTCACTGACAATTTCAAGTCAACTCATTGACAAAATCAAATAAATGTGACTAAGGCTGTCAATGTGATACATTGAAAAGCAGGACAAACGATGTCTCACTTTAAGTAGCTCATCGAGCAGGGGAAGCTCAGTGGTTAGTGACTGGACTACTAAGGACAAGAGGTCGAGTTCGTTCCCAATGGACGGTTTGAAGGTTTACCCAGCCTTAAATGGGTACCGGATTTTTTCTCGTAAGGAAAAGCGGTACTGGCGTAATGCTGACATTATTCTTAAAAAATCGGAGCATAGGGCACTCAAAAATGATCTCCACCCAATCCGGTCTGCAACATGCATGGACAACTCTCGCCAGGACCTGCCAGCCTCTTTCATTTCATCATGTATGTTTCGTCACCATATCCCCATGATCTTCCTCTCCTTCGTTTAGTAGGTGGTGTCCAAGTTAATGCTACGTGCAGATACCTAGTAATAATGACCACATTACCCCAAACTTAATGTGCCGGAAGTCTATTAAAAATAAATATTGGAAACACCACCTTATTTCATATGCCACGTAGAGTGGTGGGGGCCCTTTTCTTTTTCGTTTTAAGTAGCTCTATATGTACAGGCTTGATGTACATGCTTGATGTACAGGCTTGATGTACAGGTTTGATTTGATTATATGTTTACGTACTTCTGTATCATATGATGATATAAAGGTTTAATATGATGTCATATTTTAGTAGCTCTGTATCATATGATGATATAATGCCACTGAAATATTAGCCTCTATTTCAAAGTAAAAAGAGGAGTGCATTAAGGGTGTTCCTATCAGACTGGTTCATCTTGGCTCATGTAGACTTGGTGATAGGACAGAAGAAAATTATGTCGCGTGACCAAACTCAAAGTACAGGAAGACTTAGTTAACATCGCTCTGTAAGCCATTTTGTATGAACAACATTCAAGAAAAGAATGACATATTTATTGCACGTAAACAGCAAATGTGTCCGATTGAGCAGCACAAAGCAAACAAGCAAAAACAAAGAGAAGAAATCACATTCGCCTGGAGATATGGAGCCACGTTGCACTTTGAAGGCCAAACAACGAGAATTGTATCAGCTAGATAACCTCTTAGCATTTCAGAAAATGAAAAATATCTTATGCAACAAGTCTATGTCAATAGAAATGAAAAAGAGAGTTCTTCGGTGCTATATAGAACCAATTCTGACCTATGGAAGCGAATCATGGACAGTAGACAAACAAATGAAAAGACGATTAAAGGCCACAGAGATGGGATTTCTCAGAAGAATGTTGAAAGTTCACTGGACAGCTAAAAAGACCAATGAGGAAGTTCTCAACGAGGGCAACACAAAAAAGCAGCTCCTAAAAAACATCAGAAAGAAACAATCAACATTTTTCGGGCACATCATGAGAAGAGGAAAGTTTGAATACTTGGTTACAACTGACAAAATAAAAGGAAAGAGAGATCGCGGACGACAAAGAGAGAAAATACTGGATAGCTTGGTGTCATGGCATGGAAAACAGTCAACAACAGAACTGATACGATGCACTGTAGATAGAAGATTGTGGAAGGACACGATCGCCTACGCCAACCGGTATGGCACATGATGATGAGATAACCTCAAGGAAACTGAAATAAACAAAATGACTATTAAATTGTCTTGGTGAATTTTTTCAGTGCTAAAACATAACTTGAATATAGTTCTGCTACAGTACTTTACCATTGATCACAAGAGACGCTATAAGTTCAATTTTTACAAAATATGTGGTTAAAATATAATTATTTAACATAAGAAAACAAGAAATGGTCAAATTTGTCAAATTTTTAAATATTTATTATCATTAAAGTTATTAGACTAAAATATAAATAGCATACACATTATCTTTTTCGCAAATATTCATATTTTTGGTCAGTGTCTTAAATGTGAACCTCTCCTACAGAATATCAATCTCAAGAATGAACGGAATGTACTTTTCTCAGAACATTATCATTGGTATATGTAGCTTTTGTAAAAATACATTTGTACAATTATTTCTAACACGCCACTTTGAGATTAAAACAAGCAGCCGTGACTAGGGCAGGGGGATGAGTCTAATTGTTTAACGTTGAAGAGAAGAACACGATAATAGGATAGCATAGAGATGGAGGCGATAATAGGGTAGCATAGAGATGGAGGCGATAATATGGTAGCATAGAAAAGGAGGCGATAGCAAGGCAGCATACAGACAGAGACGATAACAAGATAGCTGCCAGAAGGAGACGATAACAGAGTAGCATTTAGAAGGAGACGATAACAAGATAGCTGCCAGAAGGAGACGATAACAGAGTAGCATTTAGAGGGAGACGATAACAGGGTACCAAACAGAGGGAGACGATAACAAGATAGCTGCCAGAAGGAGACGATACCAGAGTAGCATTTAGAGGGAGACGATAACAGGGTACCATACAGAGGGAGACGATAACAGGGTACCAAACAGAGGGAGACGATAACAGAGTAGCATTTAGAGGGAGACGATAACAGGGTACCAAACAGAGGGAGACGATAACAGAGTAGCATTTAGAGGGAGACGATAACAGGGTACCATACAGAGGGAGACGATAACAGGGTACCAAACAGAGGGAGACGATAACAGAGTAGCA
Source organism: Megaustenia siamemsis (assembly GCA_032433765.1). Lineage (NCBI taxonomy): Eukaryota > Metazoa > Mollusca > Gastropoda > Stylommatophora > Ariophantidae > Megaustenia > Megaustenia siamemsis. Next base: position 11,249,995 of record JAVIAB010000001.1, read on the forward strand.
TTTAGAGGGAGACGATAACATGGTACCATACAGAGGGAGACGATAACAGGGTACCAAACAGAGGGAGACGATAACAGAGTAGCATTTAGAGGGAGACGATAACAGGGTACCAAACAGAGGGAGACGATAACAGAGTAGCATTTAGAGGGAGACGATAACAGGGTACCAAACAGAGGGAGACGATAACAAGATAGCTGCCAGAAGGAGACGATACCAGAGTAGCATTTAGAGGGAGACGATAACAGAGTAGCATTTAGAGGGAGACGATAACAGGGTACCAAACAGAGGGAGACGATAACAGGGTACCAAACAGAGGGAGACGATAACAGGGTACCAAACAGAGGGAGACGATAACAGGGTACCAAACAGAGGGAGACTATAACAGGGTACCAAACAGAGGGAGACGATAACAGAGTAGCATTTAGAGGGAGACGATAACAGGGTACCAAACAGAGGGAGACGATAACAGAGTAGCATTTAGAGGGAGACGATAACAGGGTACCAAACAGAGGGAGACGATAACAGGGTACCAAACAGAGGGAGACGATAACAGGGTACCAAACAGAGGGAGACGATAACAGGGTACCAAACAGAGGGAGACTATAACAGGGTACCAAACAGAGGGAGACGATAACAGAGTAGCATTTAGAGGGAGACGATAACAGGGTACCAAACAGAGGGAGACGATAACAGAGTAGCATTTAGAGGGAGAAGATAACAGGGTACCAAACAGAGGGAGACGATAACAAGATAGCTGCCAGAAGGAGACGATACCAGAGTAGCATTTAGAGGGAGACGATAACAGAGTAGCATTTAGAGGGAGACGATAACAGGGTACCAAACAGAGGGAGACGATAACAGGGTACCAAACAGAGGGAGACGATAACAGGGTACCAAACAGAGGGAGACGATAACAGAGTACCAAACAGAGGGAGACGATAACAGAGTAGCATTTAGAGGGAGACGATAACAGGGTACCATACAGAGGGAAACGATAACAAGATAGCTGCCAGAAGGAGACGATACCAGAGTAGCATTTAGAGGGAGAAGATAACAGGGTACCATACAGAGGTAGACGATAACAGTGTACCAAACAGAGGGAGACGATAACAGAGTAGCATTTAGAGGGAGACGATAACAGGGTACCAAACAGAGGGAGACGATAACAGGGTACCAAACAGAGGGAGACGATAACAGAATAGCATTTAGAGGGAGACAATAACAGGGTACCATACAGAGGAGACGATAACAGGGTACCAAACAGAGGGAGACGATAACAGAGTAGCATTTAGAGGGAGACGATAACAGGGTACCAAACGGAGGGAGACGATAACAGAGTAGCATTTAGAGGGAGGCGATAACAGGGTACCAAACAGAGGGAGACGATAACAAGATAGCTGCCAGAAGGAGGCGATACCAGAGTAGCATTTAGAGGGAGACGATAACAGGGTACCAAACAGAGGGAGACGATAACAGGGTACCAAACAGAGGGAGACGATAACAGGGTACCAAACAGAGGGAGACGATAAAGGAGTAGCATTTAGAGGGAGACGATAACAAGGTACTAAACAGAGGGAGACGATAACAGGGTACCAAACAGAGGGAGACGATAATAGAGTAGCATTTAGAGGGAGACGATAACAGGGTACCAAACAGAGGGAGACGATAACAGGGTAGCATACAGAAGGAGACGATAACAAAATAGCTGCCAGAAGGAATCGATAACAGAGTAGCATTTAGAGGGAGACGATAACAGGGTACCCCTCTGTATGAGGGAGACGATAACAAAATAGCTGCCAGAAGGAGTCGATAACAGAGTAGCGTTTAGAGGGAGACGATAACAAGATAGCTGCCAGAAGGAGTCGATAACAGAGTAGCGTTTAGAGGGAGACGATAACAGGGTACCATACAGAAGGAGACGATAACAAAATAGCTGCCAGAAGGAGTCGATAACAGAGTAGCGTTTAGAGGGAGACGATAACAGGGTACCATACAGAGGGAGACGATAACAAAATAGCTGCCAGAAGGAGTCGATAACAGAGTAGCATTTAGAGGGAGACGATAACAGGGTACCATATAGAACTTTAAATTTCCCTTGCTTTCTTTAAATTTCCCCTGCTTTCTTTTAATGTCCCATGTTTACTTTTAATGTCCTATGCTGACTTTAAATACCCCATGCTTACTTTTATTGTTGCATGTTTATTTTTAATTCAGTTTATTTACTTTAAATATTTCAGCCTTACTTTGATTACTACTTACTAATCTGAATTCTGCGTACTTACTTTGAACGCCACATATCTACTTCGACTTCTGCGTACTTACTTTGAACGCCACATATCTACTTCGACTTCTGCGTACTTACTTTGAACGCCACATATCTACTTCGACTTCTGTGTACTTACTTTGAGCGCCACATAAATATTTTCAACGTTATATCCTTATTTTGAAAAAAATTGTGTTTTAAAATTCACCATGTTTGTTTCATCATTCTCTGAACTCGAAGCAATAAATAAAATGTTATCTTATTTTAATATTTATTTTACTCTTTCGTTTATTTCAGATCTTTCGACCATTTTTAAATGAAAAAAAAGGAAGAAAAAAAATAACAATAAACAAAAATGATAACATTTCTTATCATGTTCACTTATGGTAAACATTTTCTATCACTATTTTGTCAACATTGAAAACATTTCCTATAAAATTTCCTATTTTATAGTGTTATCATTATGTTCCACAAGAGTAACCCATTTTAGTTATGGTTATGGTTAGTCGAAGGCCCCGGTATCACTGCAAACGAATTAAAATCCATAATTGTCAAACCGCCCGTGCCAGTGGAATCATCCGAATTCAAACTCATGTTATTGAAGGATCTAAACAAAGAAAGGCAGCTGCAGTCCTCATCATAGTGGCTATAACACACGCCAAAAGACATACGGTGAAGCGGCACCGAAAGTGAACGCAACTGAATTGTCCTTCGTCAAACGATATCATCATTCATCGTAAGCAATCGGATATCGAAACACGATCCGGATGAAAAACACAGCTCACAGTGTGCACGGAGCACTAAACTCAGTAGCTCTGCCTCAAGCCGGACGAACTTGGAATATTAGGAAACTGCAACAAGGAACACTTTTCAGACTGAGCCTCAATGGTTCCTGCCTCCTATTCGCCATATTGACCGGAAGTACACTCTTCTCATTTTGGTATATGATTGAAGTGATAACATACGATACTGCACTAACTACAAATGTCAATAACCAGTATACGTAATTACAAATGCCAATAACCAGCATACGTAACTACAAATGCCAATAACCAGTATACGTAACTACAAATGCCAATAACCAGCTTACGTAACTACAAACACCAATAACCAGCATGCGCTATCAGTGAGCACAACATAGAAAGTGAAACATCACAACTCGCCGATGATACTTGTTTTACGCAATCCAAGACATCATTGAAAGATAAAGTCTTCAGAACACTAATCTGCAATGCTATTTAATCTAAACGTATGCACCAGTCAAATCTAGGCTAAAACTGCTTTATACTCCATCCAAGATAAATTAATATCCATCAGTTATAAAATAACGTCCTATTAAAATGTAATTAACGCCCCATCACTTCTAAATTAACGTCCCATCACTTCTAAATTAATGTCTCATCACTTCTAAATTAACGCCCTATAACTTCTAAATTAATGTCCCATCACTTCTAAATTAACGCTCTATCACTTCTAAATTAATGTCCCATCATTTCTAAATTAACGCCCCATCACTTCTAAATTAACGCCCCATCACTTCTAAATTAACGTCCCATCACTTCTAAATTAACGTCCCATCTGATCTAAATTAAAGCCCGATCAGATCTAGATTAACACCCCGTCAGATCTAAATTAACACCCCGTCAGATTTAAATTAACATCCCGTCAGATTTAAATAAACACCCCGTCAGATTTAAATTAACACCCCGTCAGATTTAAATAATCACCCCGTCAGATCTAAATTAACACCCCGTCAGATCTAAATAAACACCCCGTCAGATCTAAATTAACACCCCTTCAGATCTAAATTAAGATACCATCAGATCAAAATGAACACTCCGTCATATCTAAATTAATAGCCCATCGGATCTAAATTCATACTCTCGAAATTTTTCTAGAAAAGTCTACTCCGAAGCAAGTTTCTTCAAGTTCTCAAAAAAGTCTCAACTAAAGTTCCACAGAGTGCCACCAAAGTGCAACAGAAAGTCCAATCAAAGTCCTACAGAAGGTCCCATCAAATTCCTACAGAAAATTCAAATAAAAATACACAGAAAGCCCCACTAAAAGTCCTACAGAAATTCCCACTAAAAGTCCTACAGTAAGTCCCACTAAAAGTCCTACAGAAATTCCCACTAAAAGTCCTACAGTAAGTCCCACTAAAAGTACTACAGTAAGTCCCACTAAAAGTTCTACGGAAAGTCCCACTAAAAGTCATACAGAAAGTCCCACTTAAAGTTATGCAGAAAGTCCCACTAAATGTCATACAGAAAGTCCCACTAAAAGTTATACAGAAAGTCCCACTAAATGTCATACAGAAAGTCCCACTAAAAGTTATACAGAAAGTCCCACTAAATGTCATACAGAAAGTCCCACTAAAAGTCCTATATAAAGTCCCACTAAAAGTCCTACAGAAAGTCCCAATAAAAGTCCTACAGAAAGTCCCACTAAAAGTCCTACAGAAAGTCCCACTAAAAGTCCTGCAGAAAGTCCCACTAAAAGTCCTACAGAAAGTCCCACTAGAAGTCCTACAGAAAGTCCCCACTAAAAGTCCTGCAGAAAGTCCCACTAAAAGTCCTACAGAAAGTCCCACTAAAAGTCCTACAGAAAGTCACACTAAAAGTCCTACAGAAAGTCCCACCTAAAGCCTTACAGAAAGTCCCACTAAAAGTCCTACAGAAAGTCCCACTAAAAGTTCTACAGAAAGTCCCACTAAAAGTCCTACAGAAAGTCCCACTAAAAGTCCTAAAGAAAGTCCCACCTAAAGTCCTACAGAAAGTCCCACTAAAAGTCCTACAGAAAGTCCCACTAAAAGTCCTACAGTATATTTCTCTTTTTCAAATGACTAAGAACTCGTCTTAGAGATGGCCCAAAATATGATAAGCTCACCCTTTACAGCGTCCCTGACCTAGATATGCTCTCATGAATATAAGCGTAGAATACAACACTTTTTTCAAGTAGTCAAGGGGTCTCCAAAAGATGTTATCAGCCGTAAACAGGAAGTCGATCACTTTACATATTTGGTAAAGGGGAGGAGGGGAAGAGGGGGAGCTTAAACGCCTGCGACCCGCGGTAGCAACAGCCGGGTCGACTAACTATCATTTGACCAAGACCTAGCTATTTTACTACCTCGTTGGTCTCACTCGGTGACAACTAGTGTCAACACACTTAGCTGTGCTCTAGCGCTTGTTTCTCGCGTCAAGGACAGTCAAGGTGATGTGCCGAGGAGTACGGTTTAGATCCTGCTTTGGACCATCTGTTGTTCTTTGCTTCTTTTTTCCTCTGGTGTTGATTATTTTTTTTCTGGGCGCTGTAAACATACCTCTTCCCCTGCAATTATTCGTTGGTCTATCGCTTTGGAAGTTTCCATCTATAATAATGTTCATTTATTATTGTTTGTCCCCAGTCTAAACTAGGGTTGCCAGATTTAAAAAAAAAAAAAAAGGAGTACTTTTACGCTGAATTTTTTTTCTTCAATTTTAATTACATATTTACGAACAAATGATTTTGTATATTGTTACCGGTAGTGACAATGAATTCGCCTTTATATTCAAACAAATTTATGAAAAATTATATACAGAAACTAGAAATAAAACAATGCTCATATTCTGCAAAGACAATTTTCTTATTAAATTAAAAAAAAAACTCTCACCTAGTGTTTCTAGAGGCATTTTAATTGTATTTGCTTGAGGATTTGCCAGCTTTCAATAATCTTGCATCAGTTTTGCCAAATTAAAAAAAAAATCAGCACATGAATTGTCAAAATTTAATGGGTTTAACCCATGAAAACGATTCTTCCCACACTTTACGGTAACTTTGATTGTGTTGTAGTTGTAATTTTTTCTTCTTTGGAGGAGACTTCTTTAAATCCATATCACTCATTATAAAATAATGTTAAACTTTAAAATAAACTTACTAATAATATGTAGATGCGAGAATTGAATTGGATGGAGCGGTGAAACTGTGTTTACACATCGACGATCGGAAATAAATTGATTCTTGTCGTGGGCTAGGACGGAAATTAAATCGCTTCAATATTTTAGCGCGGAACTACAATTTGCGCACTTAAAAGTATGATCCAGAAACAATTATACAAAACAAACCGCCGAATGTTTTAATTAATATTATTTACTACGAATTTATATATTATTTAATCGATATTAAAAAAAATATTTACGTGAGCGTTAAAATACGGTGTTTTAGCGACTCCGGGCAAAGATAAAACGGAGTCATCGAATTACGTGAAAAAAACGGAGAAATCCGTAAAAAACGGTGTATCTGGCAACCTAGTCTAAACCACTAGAAGCTACTGTTGGTGCAGCTTCGTCCTATAACTGTTTATCTGCAACGCAAATATTCAGCTCTACCTTTTCCGGTTGAAACTTGTCTTAACAGGAACATACAAATATATAATGTATTTCAGAGTTGTGTTCGTAACCCTATACTATAGTCATGAGTGCATCTGCCTGAAAGACATCGCCAATGACAGCTATTTTTTATCAGGTAGCTGAGTTGGCCGTGTGCTCTAGTGTTTGATTCTTGTGGCAAGGCGCTGTGCCGTAGGTGTGCGGGTTCGATCCTGTTTCGGATAATCTATTGTTCATTGTTTTTTTTTGTTTTGGTCTGTTTGTTGATTATTTGTGATTTTTTTTCCCAAGTGTTGTAAACGATAGGATATGAATCATGGACAATAGGACAACAAACAAGAACATCATGGAGGCTGTAGAAATGTGGTTTTACAGAAGAATGTTGAGAATACCATGGACAGCTAAGAAGAGTAATGAAAATGTTCTGAAAGAGGCCAAAGCAAAAAGAGAGTTAATTTCCAATATTAGGAAGACACAATCATCATTTTTGGCCATGTGACGAGAATGGAACAACTGAAATATATTATAACAATTGGGAAAATTGAGGGACGGAGAGATAGAGGGAAGCAAAGAGAAAAGATACCAGACAGCTTAAGAGAAAGGCTTGGCAGAAGATCAACAACAGAAATGATAAATAACTGTCGAGATCGAAAGTTGTGGAGAGACATGATCACCTACGCCAGCAGGCACGGTACTTGATGATGAAGAGCTGTAAACATACCTCTTTCCCTGAAAAGATTCACTGATCTCTCTCGTCTCGGATGCTTACCTCCATTATAATATTCATTGATTATTATTTGTCTCCTGGCTAACAGAAGCTAGGATCGCCGTGTGTCATGTAGCGGTGGCTCTTACTGATATAGAAGACCTAGTATTGATGTATCTCTAGCCTGGGTAAATAGTTTCCCAGCATTCAATGGGACTAGACGAACTCCAACTTCTGCAGCAACAGCCGGGAATGTCAAGAAGGTCATCACAACCTGTCACGCTCAATGAGTCACAGGACACACGTCTGTATCAACTCGTGACATTACAGCAAACAACATATTAGCCAGCATTGTAGAAACAGAAGGAAACGCAGAGAGAGAGAGAGAGAGAGAGAGAGAGAGAGAGAAAGAGAGAGAGAGAGAAAGAGAGATATATATATATATTATTAGGCAGATAATAAATAAAGCAAGGACAGCTCTCCTCCAAATTAATTAAATATGGGCAGCAATAAAACAATCACCAAGATAAGACTATTTAAAACAAACTTAAAAATCAATCCTCCTTTATAGCTCAGAGACTAAGGTACTAACGGGAAAACGCCTCAGTGAATGTAAGAAAACAGCGGATAATTATTAAATGTCTGACTAATTTTGCATTTTGCTCACACTGAAAACATAACCAGGTTAGAGTAACGGGAATTCCCACAAATTGGGTTTACGAATCGGGAAGTCCAGTACGACCACGTAACATGCAAGCCTATTATAACATCGATCCTTATACTTATTAAAACACACTTCGGCGTTAGAGCTTTTGATTTACAACATTATCACAGTCACATTGGCACTATTTTTGTTCTAGTCCAGGTATGTTGTCATATTCAACTCATATTTATGTATGTGAGACACATATTTTAGTAGATGATAAAGTGGTAAAGTTGTGAAGTGCCTAGTTTATTTTATTTTTATTTTCAGATTTGAATTGTAATTATCGCGTTAAAGTTTAAAGAAAATTAAATGACAGTTCTCGTACAATGAACCGCCTTCGACTGGTCTCCGAAACGTTCATTCAATCTTCTTCGTCCTCTTATTTCCTTTCTCATTTGCCTTTAAGCGTGAAGAGGGATGAGGAATCGGAGGGAGGGAGAGAGAGAGAGAGAGAGAGAGAGAGAGAGAGAGAGAGAGATCATTTTCGTGAAGAGGGATGAGGAATCGGAGGGAGGGAGAGAGAGAGAGAGAGAGAGAGAGAGAGATAGAGAGATATCATTTTCGATCCTTTGCTCTTCAATACTCTAGCAATTAATCTTGTTGGTAGTCGACACCATGAGTCTGGTGTTCTCTCAACGTTTCATAAAGGATGTGCTTTGGTCTTTGTGTCTCACCACGTGGCAAATTATTTCATGATACTCATGAAATAAACACTTACAGTTGTGCTCCTTGAAGCAACCACAGTTTGTATAAACAGTACTTCACTTAACCGTATTCTGTTTAACCGCAGCTCGCTGGATCTGTTTAGATAATCGGTTCTTAGATTTTAATTTCATCGGTAGACGCTTAATGGAAGTTAGTTCAGTGGCTTGGATTCCCCACCTCCCGCCCCGCCCTTTCCAAGATCTGTCAACTAAAGCTCTCAACACCACCATCTCTAATCAAACCTGTCAGGTCTTATGGTCATAGATCATCAAACACGAGTAGATAATTTAATGTAAACCATTGGTGTATGAGAGCCGCGATAGCGCAGTGGTTAGTGAACTGGACTACAAAGGACAAGGGTTGGGGTTCGATCCCAACCGACGGCTCCCGGGTTCACCCAGCCTTAAATGGGTACCGGATTTTTTTCTGGGAAAGTAAAGCGGCACGGGCGTAATACCGACCACATTACCCCAAAAATCATGTGCTGAAGGTCTGGAAAATTGATGGTCACTAACACCATATTTCCCTATACGCCACTTGGCGTGACGGGGGTACTTTACTTACTTTTACATTGGTGTATGACTTGCCATTATCGGCGGTACTTTACTTACTTTTACATTGGTGTATGACTTGCCATTATCGGCGGTACTTTACTTACTTTTACATTGGTGTATGACTTGCCATTATCGGCGGTACTTTACTTTACTTTTACATTGGTGTATGACTTGCCATTATCGGCGGTACTTTACTTTACTTTTACATTGGTGTATGACTTGCCATTATCGGCGGTACTTTACTTTACTTTTACATTGGTGTATGACTTGCCATTATCGGCGGTACTTTACTTTACTTTTACATTGGTGTATGACTTGCCATTATCGGCGGTACTTTACTTTACTTTTACATTAGTGTATGACTTGCCATTATCGGCATTACTTTACTTACTTTTACATTGGTGTATGACTTGCCATTATCGGCATTACTTTACTTACTTTTACATTGGTGTATGACTTGCCATTATCGGCATTACTTTACTTACTTTTACATTAGTGTATGACTTGCCATTATCGGTGGTACTTTTCTTTACTTTTACATTAGTGTATGACTTGCCATTATCGGCGGTACTTTACTTTACTTTTACATTAGTGTATGACTTGTCATTATCGGCGGTACTTTACTTTACTTTTACATTGGTGTATGACTTGCCATTATCGGCATTACTTTACTTACTTTTACATTAGTGTATGACTTGCCATTATCGGCGGTACTTTACTTTACTTTTACATTGGTGTATGACTTGCCATTATCGGCGGTACTTTACTTTACTTTTACATTGGTGTATGACTTGCCATTATCGGCGGTACTTTACTTTACTTTTACATTAGTGTATGACTTGCCATTATCGGTGGTAGCAACTATTCTCCTCTATGTATCTTGATGCTCTCTCTAAATTACGACATCGAGACTCGCACATCTTGCGATGTCATTCTATATCTACCACAGTTTTTTTAAAATTTTATTTATTTATTATTATTTTTTTTTTTTGCGTTTCACCTCAGGGTGACAGTTTTTCACATGTTGTTATCTATAAATCTCAAATTAACATCCAAATGCTGTTCTTGTTATCTATAATCTAAAATTAACATCCTTATCTTGCTGCTATCATTACATCTAAAATTAACATCCTTATCTTGCTGTTATCCATACATCGTCTAAAATGAAAATCTAAATGTTGCTGCTACCTTTAAATCGTCTAAAATTAACCTTAATGTTGGTGTTATCCATACATCTAAAATTAACATCATAATGTTGGTGTTATCCATACATCTAAAATTAACATCATAATGTTGCTGCTGATATCTATAAATATAAAATTAACATCCTAATGTTGTTGTTATCCATAAATCTAAAATTAACATCCTAATGTTGTTGTTATCCATAAATCTAAAATTAACATCTTAATGTTGTTGTTATCCATACATCTAAAATTAACATCATAATGTTGCTGCTGTTATCCATAAATCTAAAATTAACATCCTAATGTTGCTGTTATCCACACATCTAAAGATAACATCTTAATGTTGCTGTTATCCACACATCTAAAATTAACATCATAATGTTGCTGTTATCCACACATCTAAAATTAACATCTTAATGTTGCTGTTATCCATACATCTAAAATTAACATCATAATGTTGCTGCTGTTATCCATAAATCTAAAATTAACATCCTAATGTTGCTGTTATCCACACATCTAAAATTAACATCATAATGTTGCTGCTGTTATCCATAAATCGTCTAACATTAACATCCTAATGTATCCTATGCAGCACAAAGCACATGTACTGCTAGCTTCACATACCATGTATCACATAAATACAATTTGTTACAGGAAAATACGCTAATAGTATCAAAGTGAACGCTGTGATCGTCTCCTCATATTTATGACTATGTTGTTCAAATAGGCCCCTAATAAACCGTGTCTATCAAATATACTGTTGCGGCTTAGGGCCTTTATCTCAGCCATCGCCATCTTTAGGTGTAAGGTTGAGGACTGGGAGGAAATCCCTACACCCCGACCTCCTCCTTCTCAACTATTCTGACGTTTTTAGAAATGGGAGTAGGAGCGGTTGTCGGTAGAATGACGTCAGACGTTTACAGCTCGCATGCCTGAAAACGTCACGCAATTATGATGTTTTCGGGTTTCCTTTTCAGCCCTGTGTGACGGGGGTACTTTACTTTACTAAGAAAGTTAATAAGAAGAGGAAAAATAAGAAAAAAAAACCAGGAAACAAAACTTTTGCCTCCATGTCCATCATAGTTGTTCATGTTCATACCGTGTCATTGCTATGGCGTACCATTACTTTGTCCACGCTTACCGATGCGTCTCAGGGCAGTTTGACCCCGTACTGTGTGCCTCACTTCCGAATCTGACTTTGATCGATCATTCAACAAAACAGATAAACACGTTCAGTACTCGATAAACACATAATCAATATGAGATGTTTGGCTTCTTAGTGGTCAATTTCATCATCATCATCATCATCATCATCATCATCATCATCATCATCAATCTGACCTGGAGGCCTGCATCAGACTTGGAGACAGCTCAGAACTACAACTACCTCGGACATACTTAATACCCTGTGATGGAAAATCTACAATTGAAATAAACAAAAGAATAGGAATGGTGTCAAATGTCATAAGTCTATCTTGCTGTTGTCAGTCTATGTTATGTTGTATGTCAGATGTCATTAGTCTATCTTGCTGTTACCAGTCTGTGTCCTGCTGTATGTCAGATGTCATCAGTCTATCTTGCTGTTACCAGTCTATGTCTTGTTGTATGTCAAATGTCATTAGTCTATCTTGGTGTTACCAGTCTATGTTTTGTTGTATGTCAGATGACTTCAGAACATCTTGTTGTTGTCAGTCTATGTCTTGTTGTATGTCAGATGACTTCAGAACATCTTGTTGTTGTCAGTCTATGTTTTGTTGTATGTCAGACGACTTCAGAACATCTTGTTGTTGTCAGTCTATGTCTTGTTGTATGTGAGATGACTTCAGAACATCTTGTTGTTGTCAGTCTATGTCTTGTTGTATGTCAGATGACTTCAGAACATCTTGTTGTTGTCAGTCTATGTTTTGTTGTATGTCAGATGTCATCAGTCCATCTTGTTGTTGCCAGTCTCTGCACTATTGACCTGCGAATGATCGCAATGATAATTGTGTTTTTGAATGCATTTTCTTTATTGTAACCTTGTATATAAGTCTAAAACATAGAAGTAGAAGGGAAAGAAAGAAAGAAGAAGACATAGAGAAAAAAAGAATGAACAGAAAGAAAGAAAGAGAGAAAGAAAAGAAACGAAAGAAAGCAGAAGTACAGAAAAATATTTTTTAATGAAAAGAAAAGAGATGAAAGAAAAAGAAATAAATACAGAAAAATAGAAGTAGTACTAAAAAATAAAAAGAAAGAAAGAAAAATGTAAAAGAAACAGAAAGAAATAAAGAGGAAAGAACAAGTAGAAAGAAAAAAAGAAAGAAGGAAAGAAAGAAAAAAAAGAAAGACGAGAAACAAAATTGTTCCCAACCAGAGAAGACATTCAGTACTTGTAAGCTAGTGCAACTCTTGAAGGTAAGATCACCAATACTGGTCCCGTGTAACCTTTGAACTAAACCATTTGCCCTTTTGTACTTCACAGTTAAGGACACCTACCAGGAAATCATCATTTAAGGAATGCTGTTCTTATTCGCCCTGGCTGTCATCCTGCTACATACTAATACTACCTATGGCCGCTTCTTAAATCAGTCAGCGGCAGACGAATTCAACCCGACCGTTAAGTCTCAATCGGCTTTTGTCTCTACACAAATTACTAAAGAAGCTGGTGTGCCCATTGCTTTGGGCATCGTCTTGTTGGTTATTGTGCTAGTTATTTTACAAGTAACAGTGGTCAAGTCGTCTACACGTCTGTCCGACAGGATCAGAGCTCAGCAGAGAGAGTTCCAAGTATTAAGTGGATCCTCAGACATAACACGTATCTTAACAAATATCCCAGGTCATGTATCACAATAATCTTCCAGGATCTGTGTCATGATAACTCTTCCAGGATCTGTATCACAATAATCTTCCAGGATCTGTATCACAATAATCTTCCAGGATCTGTGTCATGATAACTCTTCCAGGATCTGTATCACGACAATAATCTAGGATCTGCATCACGGCAACTCTTCCAGGATCTGTATCACAATAATCACCCAGGATCTGTATGACGGCAATCATCCAGGATCTGTATCACGACAATCAGCCAGGATCTGTATCACAATAATCACCCAGGATCTGTATCACAATAATCACCCAGGATCTGTATGACGGCAATCATCCAGGATCTGTATCACGACAATCAGCCAGGATCTGTATCACAATAATCATCCAGGATCTGTATCACGACAATCATCCAGGATCTGTATCACAATAATCACCCAGGATCTGTATGACGGCAATCATCCAGGATCTGTATCACGACAATCAGCCAGGATCTGTATCACAATAATCACCCAGGATCTGTATCACAATAATCACCCAGGATCTGTATCACGACAATCATCCAGGATCTGTATCACAATAATCACCCAGGATCTGTATCACGACAATCATCCAGGATCTGTATCACAATAATCACCCAGGATCTGTATCACGACAATCATCCAGGATCTGTATCACAATAATCACCCAGGATCTGTATCACGACAATCATCCAGGATCTGTATCACAATAATCATCCATGATCTGTATCACAACAATCATCCAGGATCTGTATCCCAATAATCATCCAGGATCTGTATCACAATAGTCCTCGAGGACCTGTATCCCAATAATCCTACACGACCTGCATCACGATAACTCATCCAGGACCTGGCTTACCCGACAATGTACTGTCAGCCGTGATCAACACAAACATTTACTCAACTATTTATGTACATCAATTTGTAACAAGTTTAATTTTCTTGCCGAGAAAGGCAGAGCCAAGACAACGATGGGACATCAACAAATCCTTGTTACTTACAGTCTACACTCAATGAGAGAGACAAACAAGAGATATTTCGACAAACAGTCACAAGATCTTCTCCATCCCGTAGCTGTGCTGTTTAATGATAATTAGTCTTGTGTTTCAACAAACAGAAATGTAAACAAACTACTTGTATTATTCTATTTTATATTTAATTGTTCTTGTTTTTTTATTTTTTGGTTCATAGACAGTGTAGACCAGACTGTGAGCTTTAAGCTGTAGCTTTAAGGTGTAAGCCTTAGAGGCAATGCAGCTGGAGGTCGACCCCTGGGAGTCATGACCAGGCGGGTCCACCAGTAGTATAGTATTCGTTTAAGGATACACGTTATGTCGCAAGTCTGCCGTCTGGCTGTCTCCGAGTTGCCGCCGTCGGAGGATGACATTTTTTCGTCATCGGGGTGACATGGCCTTCACATTCTTGGCACATTTTCTCAGGCAGTAAAACTTTGTTAAGTTTATATTTTAATTCAAATATATTTCATTATAGACAACAATATATCTTGTTTAACTAATGCATAAGAGGGGAAAAAAAGAACATTCTGGCGCCTTCATCAGAGCATGAATGGCACAACACGACACAGAGGCATACTAGACTTTCAGAGCACAGGTCGGATATGGCACAAATCTGATGAGAGCAAAGGGAAGGCCCTGCTTGCCCGCTACATTGAGCAGACGGACCAAAGAAATGAGGCTGTAAGAATGAGGATACGGGGATCGCTGTCAAAATTGTGTGAGGATGTAGTGCTGGAAGAAGATCTCACAATCACAACCGATACCATTCGCACGACACTTAAAAGGTCACCCAACACTGTTACTGGTCCAGATGGTGTTCGGTACGATGACATAGGCGATTTAGCTGACGACGACTTGACAAAACTGGCCAATGATTTTAATGCCAGCATTCGGAGTGGCCAGATTAAGGTGGAGTGGCTACACAGCTACTTACTACCGCTACCGAAGCCAAACAAGGACCATTCTCAGATCAGTGCCTACAGAATCATCACAATGCAGAACACTGTGGGCAAGCTGCTAGAGAAAATAGTTGCCCGTGTCCTCACCTGTCACATTGAACAGAAACGCGCATTCCCACCCACACTCGGAGGTTATAGATATAACAAAGAGACATGGCTCAACGCGGCAGTCTTCGCCTATGACGTCTTCGAAGGCTTCCACAGACGAGAGAAGACATGTGCTGCTGCTATAGATCTGGAGGGTGCCTACAACAGGGTACCATTTGAATACCTCATGCATATGCTCCCCAAACTGGCGGTGCACCTCTTCCTCATTAAATTGATTGCTGCGGCACTGTTTCTGTGGAAGGTGATACTCAGATGTGGAAGTTGGTCTTCCGAGCCAACATCCATTTGTCCAGGGTTGCCACAAGGCTCACCATTGTCACCAGTTCTATTTAACGTGTACACAATAACGATCACGGAACAACAGCTGGATGGGAGGGGAAGAACTATGACTTTTGCTGATGATATTCTGGTATATCGACAGGGAATCGTTTCCACAATGCAAGGCGAACTCGATCGCATTTCTTCCTGGTGTGGGGTTTCAGGTGCCTTGGTTAATCCTAATAAAGCATCAGTTTCATGGTTCTCCCTTAACAATCATATTGTTAATACGACCACATCGGTAGTACGAATGGGAGCTGATGAGGTGACCAGGGACAAGTTGATGACATACCTCGGAGTTAAGTTTGATCGCAGCCTGTGTTTTAGGGACCACGTCAACCATCTGATAACAAAATCCCTCAAAGGATTAGCCGCTTTGAAGGTCATGGCAGCTGCCAACATTGAGCAGAGGCTACTTACCCTTCTGTTCCAGGGATTAATCCTCGCACCAATCGAGTATGCCCTGGCAATTCTTACTGTCAGTACGACTCAAATTGATAGGCTGGAGAAAATACAAAATGAAGCCATGCGCATTATCTTGGGATGTACGAGGGACACTCCCTGTGTAGCAATGAGGTATCTTCTTGACTCTCCAACCATGGATGACAGAATCAAGATCTGGAGAGCACGAGCATACCTGAAGATTAGTACAGATACAGAGCATCAATTGCACCATGTGATCAACATAGGGAAAGGTGCCAGGCTAAAAAGAGGCAAATCATGGGTGGGCCGAGCAGAAGATGTCATCAAACAGGTCTGTGGGCTTACCAATATCAGCGTTGGTGAGGAGTGGATACCGGTGCCTACGTCATTCAAGGGGACTTTCTCGTGTATTGTCACACTCGACAGGAAAAGTAGGGAACAGAACCCGGTCGTGGTTAATGCTGAGGTCAACGGTCTCATCTGCGATAACACTGATGAGAAAGATGCAGGCATATATGCAGACGGATCTGTAAGACGACACCAAAGAAGTGCATGGGCATTTACAGCACGCTCGGCAGGCAGAATAGTCTACGAAGACGGTGGTGCATACGTCATGACCACGAGTAGCATGACAATGGAGGTGATGGCAGTGACCAAGGCATTCAAATGGTTAGAGTCACAAGACTACACCCACGCATGTATACTGAGTGATTCGATGAGCATGATTAAAAAAGTGGAGGCAGGCTCTGTGCGCATGCAATGGATAGAGTCGTTGCAGAAGTCCAAAATACGTAAGGTCACCATTGTCAATGTCCCTGGACATGCGGGAGTACGGGGACATGAAAGAGCGGACAGGTTGGCTAGCTGCGCTGTCATTGAGGACGGGCAACCAATGGATCGGGCGGACATCATCAATGCCCTCGAGATGTGGGAAGAGCAGAGGACTTCGACAAACACAGATCCACGTCACTTCTTCGGATGATGGAAATGGGACCTAAGATGGGCACAGCCAGAAATGAGAAACTTAGTGGCCGTGTAAGAAGACTTATCAACCAACATAGAACTGGAGTCGTCAGTCGTTGGACACTGCGGGAATTGCTGAGGAGGGGATCTGAGCACATATGGACATGTTCGGAGTGCAATGATGATGACCCGCAAATAACTCAATAACTCACTGTCAACACTATCAACCAATGTGACAGCAGAACGTTGAAAAGCATGTTGTTAATTTCCAAAGAAGTCCTGGTCACACAGAATGACGAACAGACTATAAGCAGAGATTTTGTGGCCCTGTTTCTTGACTTGTGTGACTGGTGATATGCTACACACAACTTCTGAGGCTTCTGATGAGTCAGCGTCAGCTTGACAAAAATAATGACGCAGCCAATAAAAACAAGCACAAGTGGAAGAGGGTTTCAAATATTCGAGACCAAATACTTGTCAACAGCGACGAGAACCTGGTCACGGTGAAAGTGTAGTACTACTCCACCCGTGACGTTAGAATACGCCTCGTGGTCAATGACGTACCCAGTGACGACTGAATACGACGTCTACAAGGCTGGAATCAGGAAGCTAATTAATCCGAGCATTCACTGTTATTTGTAGGTATAGCCATCACTGTTATTGGTAGGCATAGCCATCACTGTTATTGGTAGGCATAGCCATCACTGTTATTGGTAGGTATAGCCATCACTGTTATTGGTAGCCATAGCCATCACTGTTATTTGTAGGTATAGCCATCACTGTTATTGGTAGGTGTAACCATCACAGTTATTGGTAGGGATAACTATCACTGTTATTGGTAGTTATAAACATAACTGTTATTGGTAGGGATAACCATCACTGTTATTGGTAGGTATAAACATAACTGTTATTGGTAGGTATAACCATCACTGTTCAGACAACCCGTGTTCGATTCCCGCTGGGAGCAGTGTGATTTGTAATTGTGGTCGGAAAAAAAATACCCCCACGGTCGACCCAGCCGTAACAGAAATGGGTACCAGGATATTATGCTGGGAAGGTGAGGAATGTCGTCTCGCATCGTGAGTTTCGATGCTGGAAGTGACACTGCCCAGAAATCTTCGATCATTTCTGGATAGGCGGGCGAGCAATGGGTGGAAACTCGCGTGCTAAGACGCCGGTTCAAGTCTCGTACTTTACCTTTATCTTTACCATCACTGTTATTGTTAGGTTTAGCTACCACTGTTATTGGTAGGTATAACCATCACTGTTATTGGTAGGTATAACCATCACTGTTATTGGTAGGTATAACCATCACTGTTATTGGCACCAACATCAGCTACAACTAAGGTCCCGATAGTGTGCTCTACAACAGACAACAATGATCCCGATAGTGTGCTCTACAACAGACAACAATGGTCCCGATAGTGTGCTCTACAACAGACAACAATGGTCCCGATAGTGTGCTCTACAACAGACAACAATGGTCCCGATAGTGTGCTCTACAACAGACAACAATGGTCCCGATAGTGTGCTCTACAACAGACAGCAATGGTCCCGATAGTGTGCTCTACAACAGACAACAATGGTCCCGATAGTGTGCTCTACAACAGACAACAATGGTCCCGATAGTGTGTTCTACAACGGACAACAATGGTCCCGATAGTGTGCTCTACAACAGACAACAATGATCCCGATAGTGTGCTCTACAACAGACAACAATGGTCCCGATAGTGTGCTCTACAACAGACAACAATGGTCCCGATAGTGTGCTCTACAACAGACAACAATGGTCCCGATAGTGTGCTCTACAACAGACAACAATGGTCCCGATAGTGTGCTCTACAACAGACAACAATGGTCCCGATAGTGTGCTCTACAACAGACAACAATGGTCCCGATAGTGTGCTCTACAACAGACAACAATGGTCCCGATAGTGTGCTCTACAACAGACAACAATGGTCCCGATAGTGTGCTCTACAACAGACAACAATATTACAGAGACCGGGGAGGAACAACAACACCCACACAAATATAAACTGACAGAGACAATGATAGATTCATGGAGATAAAGAGAGACTGATAAAGGCAAGAATAAACAGATAGTGACAAGGAGAGAGAAAGATACCGACAAAGAGAGACTCAAACATACAAAAGGAGACTCATTGAGATAAAGAGAAGGTGTTATAGACAACGAGAGACCGATAGTTGCAATTAGAGAGTCATAAAGACAAAGAGAGATTGATAGGGGGAAAATAGAGATATATAGATTCAAAGAAAGACTGATAGACACAACGAGTCTGATAGAGACAAAGAGAAACTGAAAGAGACATAGAGAAACAGATAGAGACAAAAACGGATAAATACGAAAAAGAGACTGGTAAATACAACAAGCGATTGATACAGAAAAAAATGAGCCTGATAGAGACAAAAAGAGAGTGATAGAAAAAAAAATAGCCTAACAGAGACAATAAAGATTGATAGAGACAAAGAGAGACTGATATAAACAAAGAGAGACTGACAGAGACAAGAAGCGACCAAGAGGGGCAAAATGAGAATGTTAGAAACAGATAGGCACTTATAAAGACAAAAAGTAGACTAAAAGAGGCAAAGATAGCCATAAAGGAGACATAATGAGACTGGTAGAATTTTTATAAAAACAATTGCAGATAAATACATTTGCGGAGAAACACAATCGCATGCACTAGCAGGAATTGTAATTAATCAATAATCTATTTTTTTCGGAAATAAATATGTTTCAAATGTACGGTGTTGGAAGTAGATTTGGGGAAATGTTCAAAGTTAGAAGTGAAATTATTTTGGGAGAAAAAGTCATTGAGTAAGTGATTGAGTGATTGATTAAGTGCATGCTTGTGTGAGTAATTGAGTGAGTGAGATAATTCAGAAAAGTGACAGTTAGATTCAGCTAGAAAAAGTAAAAAGGAAAAGGTTTATTTAAATTAAAGTGAAATATTATTAAAGCGAAGAGAAGAAGTGGGAATTAAAAATCAGTTGAAACCAAAATCATTTAAAAAGTTGAAAATTTACAGTGGTCAAGTTAAGCCATGGCAAACCTCATGACAATGAGGAACGTACCCCGACCACCGGACGAGAGAGCAGTAGGATAACCAGTTACCAATATGATAACCAGTTAGCAGTTGGTAACCAGTAGGATAACCAGTTACCACTAGGATAACCAGTTAGCAGTTGGTAACCAGTAGGATAACCAGTTAGCAGACTGTATGATCCTGATGTGGTTGCCCAGTTGACTGACACAGCATCATCGTTTACTGGCAGCGCATACGTGTATTTTGAATACCTCCAGGCGAATCCCGCGCTGTCGTCGACTTTAAGTAGGCAGGGTGTCTGAATGCAGACACGGACATCAAGAAGTGGCGAGTAATCGCGGGGAGACCTTAGACCTACCTACCTACCTACCTACCTGCCTGCCTACCTACCTATCTACCTACCTACCTACCTACCTACCTACCTACCTACCTACCTACCTACCTACCTACCTACCTACCTACCTATCTACCTACCTACCTACCTACCTACCTACCTGCCTGCCTGCATACCTACCTACCTACCTACCTGCCTGCCTACATACCTACCTACCTACCTACCTACCTACCTACCTACCTACCTACCTACCTACCTACCTAACTACCTACCTACCTACCTAAGTACGTACGTACCTACCTACGTACCTACCTACCTACCTACCTACATAACCGGGTTTTTTTCGGAGCTCCAAATTTGAGAAAATACCCCACTTAGACATACTCAGAGTTGTTGTTGACAGGTTGCCACGAGTTGATGTGGGCAGATCATATATCATATCTTTGTGTGTGCATGTCTGTGTTAGTCACATCTCATATCTTTGTGTGTGTGTGTGTGTGTCTGTGTTAGTCACATCTCATATCTTTGTGTGTGCATGTCTGTGTTAGTCACATCTCATATCTTTGTGTGTGTGTGTGTCTGTGTTAGTCACATCTCATATCTTTGTGTGTGCATGTCTGTGTTAGTCACATCTCATATCTTTGTGTGTGTATGTCTGTGTTAGTCACCTAGTGACTCAGGCAGATGGTGCTCGTAAACCTGGGAGGGCCGACCATCTAAGGGCAGAATCCCGCTACAGAAAAGACAACTGCTGCCTTGCAGAAAGATTGGGGACAATAAAAGGCTAAGGAAAGCAAACCTGAATAAAATGCTGGCTGAAATCGGATGCACTGGGCCACTGCAGAACACAGTGCAACGTTTTAACAGTTACTCAATCAAAGTGGATCTAAAAGACTCTAATTATGATGTTCTGTCTGTGGGGTCGATCAATTCACTTAAACATACAGATGTCTTCATGTGAGAGTCTGGAATCCTACTCTGATTGAGTCTTGATCTAAGAGAGAGAGAGAGAGACAGTGAGAGAGAGAGAGAGATAGTAGAGAGAGAGAGAGAGAGAGAGAGAGAGAGAGAGAGGATATGCGGCCGAGCACATATGGGTGGAAACTCGTGGGCCAAGACGCCGGTTCAAGTCTTGTACTTTATCTTTACCTTTACCACCACTGTTATTGGTAGGTATAACCATCACTGTTATTGGTAGGTATAGCCATCACGGTTATTGGTAGGTATAGCCATCACTGTTATTGGTAGGTATAGCCATCACTGTTATTGGTAGGTATAGCCATCACTGTTATTGGTAGGTATATCCATCACTGTTATTGGTAGGTATAGCCATCACTGTTATTGGTAGGTATAGTCCTCACTGTTATTGGTAGGTATAGCAATCACTGTTATTGGTAGGTATAGCCATCACTGTTATTGGTAGGTATAGCCATCACTGTTATTGGTAGGTATAGCCATCACTGTTATTGGTAGGTATAGTCATCACTGTTATTGGTAGGTATAGCCATCACTGTTATTGGTAGGTATAGTCATCACTGTTATTGGTAGGTATAGTCATCACCGTTATTGGTAGGTATAGTCATCACCGTTATTGGTAGGTATAGCCATCACTGTTATTGGTAGGTATAGTCATCACTGTTATTGTTAGGTATAGTCATCACTGTTATTGGTAGGAATAAACATCATTGTTATTGGTAGGAATAAACATCATTGTTATTGGTAGGTATAAACATCATTGTTATTGGTAAGAATAAACTTCATTGTTATTGGTAGGTATAACCATCATTGTTATTGGTAGGAATAAACATCAATGTTATTGGTAGGAATAAACATCATTGTTATTGGTAGGTATAACCATCATTGTTATTGGTAGGTATAGTCATCACTGTTATTGGTAGGAATAGTCAACACTGTTATTGGTAGGTATAACCAACATTGTTATTGGTATGTATAGCCATCACTGTTATTGGTAGGTATAGTCATCATTGTTAGTGGTAGGTATTGACATCACTGTTATTGGTAGTATTGACATCACTGTTATTGGTAGGTATAGCCATCACTGTTATTGGTAGGCATAGCCATCACTGTTATTGGTAGGCATAGCCATCACTGTTATTGGTAGGTGTAACCATCACAGTTATTGGTAGGGATAACCATCACTGTTATTGGTAGTTATAACTATCACTGTTATTGGTAGGTATAAACATAACTGTTATTGGTAGGTATAACCATCACTGTTATTGATAGGTATAACCATCACTGTTATTGGTAGGTATAAACATAACTGTTATTGGTAGGTAAAACCATCACTGTTATTGGTAGTTATAACTATCACTGTTATTGGTAAGTATAAACGTAACTGTTATTGATAGGTATAACCATCACTGTTCAGACAACCCGTGTTCGATTCCCGCTGGGAGCAGTGTGAATTGTATTTGTGGTCGGAAAAAAAAT
Organism: Megaustenia siamemsis; assembly: GCA_032433765.1. Classification (NCBI taxonomy): domain Eukaryota; kingdom Metazoa; phylum Mollusca; class Gastropoda; order Stylommatophora; family Ariophantidae; genus Megaustenia; species Megaustenia siamemsis. The sequence continues at coordinate 11,272,940 of JAVIAB010000001.1, forward strand.
ACCCCCACAGTCGACCCAGCCGTAGCAGAAATGAGTACCAGGATATTATCCTGGGAAGGTGAGGAATGTCGTCTCGCATCGTGAGTTTCGATGCTGGAAGTGACACTGCCCAGAAATCTTCGATCATTTCAGGATAGGCGGGCGAGCAATGGGTGGAAACTCGCGTGCTAAGACGCCGGTTCAAGTCTCGTACTTTACCTTTATCTTTTCCATCACTGTTATTGTTAGGTTTAGCTACCACTGTTATTGGTAGGTATAACCATCACTGTTATTGGTAGGTATAACCATCACTGTTATTGGTAGGTATAACCATCACTGTTATTGGTAGGTATAACCATCACTGTTATTGGTAGGTATAACCATCACTATTATTGGCACCAACATCAGCTACAACAATGATCCCGATAGTGTGCTCTACAACAGACAACAATGTTACAGAGACCGGTGAGGAACAACAACACCCACACAAACAGAAACTGACAGAGACAATGATAGATTCATGGAGATAAAGAGAGACTGATAAAGGCAAGAATAAAAAGATAGTGACAAGGAGAGAGAAAGATACCGACAAAGAGAGACTCAAACATACAAAAAGAGATGCATTGAGATAAAGAGAAGGTGTTATAGACAACGAGAGACCGATAGTTGCAATTAGAGAGTCATAAAGAAAAAGAGAGATTGATAGGGGGAAAATAGAGATACATAGATTCAAAGAAAGACTGATAGACACAACGAGTCTGATTGAGACAAAGAGAAACTGAAAGAGACATAGAGAAACAGATAGAGACAAAAAACGGATAAATACGAAAATAGACTGGTAAATACAACAAGCGATTGATACAGAAAAAAATGAGCCTGATAGAGACAAAAAGAGAGTGATAGAAACACAAATAGGCTAACAGAGACAATAAAGATTGATAGAGACAAAGAGAGACTGATATAAACAAAGAGAGACTGACAGAGACAAGAAGCGACCAAGAGGGGCAAAATGAGAATGTTAGAAACAGATAGGCACTTATAAAGACAAAAAGAGACTAAAAGAGGCAAAGATAGCCATAGAGAGACATAATGAGACTGGTAGAATTTTTATAAAAACAATTGCAGATAATTAAATTTGTGGAGAAACACAATCGCATGCACTAGCAGGAATTGTAATTAATCAATAATCTTTTTTTTTCGGATATAAATATGTTTCAAATGTACGGTATTGGAAGTAGATTTGGGGAAATGTTCAAAGTTAGAAGTGAAATTATTTGGGAGAGAAAGTCATTGAGTAAGTGATTGAGTGATTGATTAAGTGCATGCTTGTGTGAGTAATTGAGTGAGTGAGATAATTCAGAAAAGTGACAGTTAGATTCAGCTAGAAAAAGTAAAAAGGAAAAGGTTTATTTAAATTAAAGTGAAATATTATTAAAGCGAAGAGAAGAAGTGGGAATTAAAAATCAGTTGAAACCAAAATCATTTAAAAAGTTGAAAATTTACAGTGGTCAAGTTAAGCCATGGCAAACCTCATGACAATGAGGAACGTACCCCGACCACCGGGCGAGAGAGCAGTAGGATAACCAGTTACCACTAGGATAACCAGTTAGCAGTTGGTAACCAGTAAGATAACCAGTTAGCAGACTGTATGATCCTGATGTGGTTGCCCAGTTGACTGACACAGCATCATCGTTTACTGGCAGCGCATACGTGTATTTTGAATACCTCCAGGCGAATCATGTGTTGTCCTCGCACTGATAATACACACGTTGGCCAACGTGTATTACAGACTGAATCCTCCAACATCATCGTTTACTGGCAGCGCATACGTGTATTTTGAATACCTCCAGGCGAATCCCGCGCTGTCGTCGACTTTAAGTAGGCAGGGTGTCTGAATGCAGACACGGACATCAAGAAGTGGCGAGTAATCGCGGGGAGACCTTAGACGGCCTCCAATGCAGCCTCAGCGCAAATGTTTGAGAAAACGACATTGATTATGTACTAATGACGCGGATGTCTAAGAAAGCACGACTCACTGCGTCAGTCAGTTTGAAATTAAAGTCCTAGAAGTGCATTCCTATTGCAGAATGGGGAAGAAATGAGTGGAAGAATGAAACAAATCGATTGACCTACCTACCTACCTACCTACCTACCTACCTACCTACCTACCTACCTACCTACCTACCTACCTACCTACCTACCTACCTACCTACCTACCTACCTACCTACCTACCTACCTACCTACCTACCTGCCTACCTACCTATCTACCTACCTACCTACCTACCTGCCTACCTGCCTGCCTACCTACCTGCCTACCTGCCTGCCTACCTACCTACCTACCTACCTGCCTAACTACCTACCTACCTACCTACCTACCTACCTACCTACCTACTTACGTACGTACGTACCTACCTACGTACCTACCTACCTACCTACCTACCTACCTACATAACCGGGTTTTTTTCGGAGCTCCAAATTTGAGAAAATACCCCACTTAGACATACTCAGAGTTGTTGTTGTTGACAGATTGCCACGAGTTGATGTGGGCAGATCATATATCATATCTTTGTGTGTGTGTGTCTGTGTTAGTCGCATCTCATATCTTTGTGTGTGCCTGTCTGTGTTAGTCACATCTCATATCTTTGTGTGCATGTCTGTGTTAGTCACATCTCATATCTTTGTGTGTGTATGTCAGTGTTAGTCACCTCTAGTGACTCAGGCAGATGGTGCTCGTGAACCTGGGAGGGCCGACCATCTAAGGGCAGAATCCCCCTACAGAAAAGACAACTGCTGCCTTGCAGAAAGAATCGGGACAATAAAAGGCTAAGGAAAGCAAACCTGAATAAAATGCTGGCTGAAATCGGATGCACTGGGCCACTGCAGAACACAGTGCAACGTTTTAACAGTTACTCAATCAAAGTGGATCTAACAGACTCTAATTATGATGTTCTGTCTGTGGGGTCGATCAATTCACTTAAACATACAGATGTCTTCATGTGAGAGTCTGGAATCCTACTCTGATTGAGTCTTGATCAAAGAGAGAGAGAGAGAGAGAGAGAGAGAGAGAGAGAGAGAGACAGTGAGAGAGAGAGTAGAGAGAGAGAGAGAGAGAGAGAGAGAGAGAGGATATGCGGCCGAGCACATACGGGTGGAAACTCGTGGGCCAAGACGCCGGTTCAAGTCTTGTACTTTATCTTTACCTTTACCACCACTGTTATTGGTAGGTATAGCCATCACTGTTATTGGTAGGTATAGCCATCACTGTTATTGGTAGGTATAGCCATCACTGTTATTGGTAGGTATAGCCATCACTGTTATTGGTAGGTATAGCCATCACTGTTATTGGTAGGTATAGCCATCACTGTTATTGGTAGGTATAGCCATCACTGTTATTGGTAGGTATAGCCATCACTGTTATTGGTAGGTATAGCCATCACTGTTATTGGTAGGTATAGTCATCACTGTTATTGGTAGGTATAGCCATCACTGTTATTGGTAGGTATAGTCATCACTGTTATTGGTAGGTATAGCCATCACTGTTATTGGTAGGTATAGGCATCACTGTTATTGGTAGGTATAGTCATCACTGTTATTGGTAGGTATAGCCATCACCGTTATTGGTAGGTATAGCCATCACTGTTATTGGTAGGTATAGGCATCACTGTTATTGGTAGGTATAGCCATCACTGTTATTGGTAGGTATAGCCATCACTGTTATTGGTAGGTATAGGCATCACTGTTATTGGTAGGTATAGTCATCACTGTTATTGGTAGGTATAGTCATAACTGTTATTGGTAGGAATAAACATCATTGTTATTGGTAGGAATAAACATCATTGTTATTGATAGAAATAAACATCATTGTTGTTGGTAGGAATACACATCATTGTTATTGGTAGGAATAGTCATCACTGTTATTGGTAGGTATAACCATCATTGTTATTGGTAGGTATAGTCATCACTGTTATTGGTAGGTATAGCCATCACTGTTATTGGTAGGTATTGACATCACTGTTATTGGTAGGTATAGCCATCACTGTTATTGGTAGGTATAGTCATCACTGTTATTGGCAGGTATAGCCATCACTGTTATTGGTAGGTATAACAATCACTGTTATTTAGTAGGTATAGCCACTCGACAGGAAAAGTAGGGAACAGAACCCGATCGTGGTTAATGCTGAGGTGAACGGTCTCATCTGCGATAACACCGATGAGAAAGATGCAGTCATCTATACAGAGGGATCTGTAAGACGACACCAAAGAAGTGCATGGGCATTTACAGCACGCTCCGCAGGCAAAATAGTCAAGGAATACAGTGGTGCATATGTCATGAACACGAGTAGCATGACAATGGAGGTGATGGCAGTGACCAAGGCATTCAAATAGTTAGAGTCACAAGACTACACCCACGCATGTATACTAAGTGATTCGATGAGCATGATAAAAAAAGTGGAGGCAGGCTCTGTACGCATGCAATGGGTAGAGTCGTTGCAGAAATCCAAAATACGTAAGGTCACCTTTGTCTATGTCCCTGGACATGCGGGAGTACGGGGACATGAAAGAGCGGACAGGTTGGCTATCTGCGCTGTCGTTGAGGACGGGCAACCAATGGATCGGGCGGACATCATCAATGCCCTCGAGATGTGGGAAGAGCACAGGACTTCGACAAACACAGATTCACTGTCACTTCTTCGGATGATGGAAATGGAGTTAAGATGGACACAGCCAGAAATGAGAAACTTAGTGGGCGTGTAAGAAGACTTATCAACCAACATAGAACTGGAGTCGTCAGTCGCTGTACACTGTGGGACTTGCTGAGGAGGGGATCTGAGCACCTATGGACATGTTCGGAGTGCAATGAAGATGACCCGCAAATAACTCAATAACTCGATCCCAACTGACGGCTTCTGGTTTACCCAGCCTTTAATGGGTACCGGATTTATTTCATGTGAAAATAAAGCTGCACGGGCGTAATGCCGACCACATTACCCCAAAAATCATGTGCCGAAGGTCTGTAAAATTTATGGTCACTAACACCATATTCCCTATAAGCCACTTGGCGTGACGGGTGTACTTTACTATTTTAAATTTTTTTCTAGAGGTGTACGCAGAAGTAAAAACGTTGTTTTGCTAATCTGGATCAAGGAAAGAAGAAAGTCGATATTGAAGAAGCTGTTACATTCGGCTGAGTTTTCCATTCTTAGGATATTATTGGTTTATATTTCAGTCCTTGTTATGTTTGTGATTTGAGCCGTGTGGCTAATGTCTTATACAGCGAGAGCGACAGCTCAAAACCTGCTTCAAAGTACTTTTCAACCTATTGTTCAACATGATGTAAATAAGAAAGTCTGTGGCACTGCCGAGATAACTAACCACCACAATGCAGAAGAAGAATGTTATGTACAACACTATTAACCAATGTGACAGCAGAACGTTCAAAAGCATGTTGTCAATTGCGAAAGAAATCCTGGTCACACAGAATGACGAACAGACTATAAGCAGTGATTTTGTGGCCCTGTTTCTTGACTTGTGTGACTGGTGATATGCTACACACAACTTCTGACGCTTCTGATGAGTCAGCGTCAGCTTGACAAAAATAATGACGCAGCCAATACAAACAAGCACAAGTGGAAGAGGGTTTCGAATATTCGAGACCAAATACTTGTCAACAGCGACGAGAACTTGGTCACGGTGAAAGTGTAGTACTACTCCACCCGTGACGTTAGAATACGCCTCGTGGTCAATGACGTACCCAGTGACGACTGAATACGACGTCCACAAGGCTGGAATCAGGAAGCTAATTAATCCAAGCATCCAGACTTTCTTTGGAGTCACCAAATACTGAAGCTGCAAGGGAAGGAACACTGCCAGCAGTCTCTCAACTGTAATCCACAAGATCGTGTATGTACACATTGTCCTACCGACATCAGCCGCCGTGTCGGTTACTAACAATGCTACGTCCATTGGTATCTGTTCAGAGTACATTGTGTACAATGCTTGCGTGTTTGATATAAACCACGGAAAGTTTGTCCCGTTCACCAGCCATAATGTGTCAGCAAAGACCAGCTGAAACAGAAGGATGTTCGACGGCCTGTTCAGTCCGTTGTTAACCAGTGTAATCACACCGATAATGTTGCCAGCTATCCCAAACACAGAAATTATTGGGACAACTACACAAAACAAGCACTCATTCAGAGTCGCAAATACATTCAGAATAAACAATATTGTTCCAGGGTCCGTGGGGTCCAATAACTGAGAGTTGCAATCTGTTTGATCTATGTATATGATATGTTGGCACTGGGCTTTCTCTCGGGGCTCAGTTGTTGTCAAGTAAGCGGAAGTTATCCAATCTAAAGTTGTAGCTAGCAGTGTCGTGTTAACGAGCTCGAACCAAGATGGTTGATGGCGAGCTGGTACTCGGGAGTCATCATCGTCCAGGCCTGGATTTGATTGATGTTGGAGTTTCATTATCACGTGTAAGTGGAGCTGACGTCATCGGTTGTGCCTGGCTACTCCATAAGGTTAATCTCACATCATCATCATCTTCATGGAAAGCGCTAGATGCTGTAGATGCGCCACTTCCTCCTCACAAACCTGTTGTACTCAACAATTGTAATAATAAATAAAAGAGGTGAAGTCACAAAGATTCAAATAATAAGTTGGAGAAAGAGCTTCTTCACACACAACATTTAACGTGCCTTTTCTTGGTTGGGGGGGGGGGAGGGACTATACCAAAAGATGCACTAAAAGCCAGTGAGAGAATAACTAAAGAAAGATGAACCCATAAGATGGATGTTCGAAATATTCAACTACTGCATACATGTATATATATATATATATATATATATATATATATATATATATATATATATCGTTAATTATAAAATCATAAAAAAAGACCAATGGGAAATTCTAAAAGAAGCTATCACAAAAAGGGAGTTCTTAAAAAACATTAGAAAGTAACAATAGACATTTATTTTTTTCATTACATCATGAGATGAGAAACGTTGTAATGTTTGGTCACACCTGGCAAAATACAGGGAAAGAGAGATCGCGGACAACAAAGAGAGAAGATACTTAGTGTCAAGGATGAAAAACTGTCAACTACAGAATTAATGCGACGCACCCTGGATGGATGATTCATGTAAGAACATGATCGTCTACACCAACCGGTATGGCACTTGATAAAATCACAAAGTTCTGTCAATTAGTCATTTTATGAGTGATCTACCTGTATAGCACAGTGGAGCCGCAAAAGCTCAGTCGTTAGTGAACTGGACTACAAAAGACATGAGGTAGGGTTCGATCCCAACCAACGGCTTCCGGGTTCACTCAGCCGTAAATGAGTACCAGATTTTTTTCAATGAAAGTGAAGCGGCACGGGCGTAATACCGACCACATTACCCCAAAAATCATGTGCCGAAGGTCTATAAAAATTATGGTTACTAACTCCATATTCCTTATACGCCACTTGGCGTGACAGAGCCCTTTACTTACATGTAAAGCCCAATCAAGAGAAAAACAGAAAAACAGCAGCAAATTTAACGATTATTACTAATTATAATCTGGGGTGCTACCAATTAATTCCGTAGGAACAAAAGACCATAATTTGAAATCTCACAATTATAATGACTAGAATTGGAATATTTAATTAACAATAATCACAAGTAATCACAGGTAATCACAGGTAATCACAAGTAATCACAGGTAATCACAAGCAATCACAGGTACCTACAACAAGAAGAGCTAATTAGGCAAGTCTTTAGGGCTCGCTTTTAGTACAGAGCAGCACTACGCCAGAACTCCAAACACGTCACAATTAATCTCAAGCTTTAGTCAAGGACAGAAAATCGAAGCCTTTGAAATGTGGATTGATAGAAGAAGTGGAAGAATTGGATGGAAAGAAAAGAAAACAAACGATGAAGACTTAAAACAATGAAAAGTGAAAACAGAACTACTAAACACAATTCAAACAAGACAAAAGAGATTTTTTGGAACATGTTAAAAGACACAGCAGCCTACTAAAAGTAATCTTGGAGGGGAAAATTCGAGGTAAAAGAGGCAGAGGCAGACCAAGACCTACAACCCTACATCCCCCGGCTACAGACTAACATGGACGAGTAACATCAAAAGATGGACAAATCAGCCTATGGCAACCTGTACCATCAAAGGAAGAGATAGAGGCAGACCATGACTAAAATGGACCAGTAACATCAAAAGATGGACAAGTCAGCCTATGACAACCTGCACCATCAAAGCAAGAGACAGAGCAGAATGGCGCTCCATGGCAGGCAACCTTCGATGCGGAAACGGCACTCAATGATGATGATGATGATTTAGTCGAAGCAATCAAAGGTAGTGGACTAACTGGTGTACCTAAGAGAAGCAGAGTGTTGTATAAATGCTATGGGAATATCTTTACTTTTACCCACTGCCGGGTTATCTATCTATCTATCTATCTATCTATCTATCTATCTATCTATCTATCTATCTATCTATCTATCTATCTATCTATCTATCTATCTATCTATCTATCTATCTATCTATCTATCTATCTATCTATCTATCTATCTATCTATCTACTAAAGGGAGGTCAAAAAGTAATGCACACCAATTTTTTTCTCGGCTAATAATAAAGATAGGAATATGAAATTTTGCACACTTGGAATATGACATGTTCCAATTATGTGCACCAAATTGCACAGCATTCTGATAAATATTACGCAATCTATGAACCGTTAAAATGGAGCTTGTCAACAATGTCCGTTACAAACAGCGAATTGTCATAGAATTTCTGGTTGCGGAAAAAGAAACTGTGGCAAACATTCATAAACGACTGTGTGCAGTGTACAAATGTTCTGCAGTCGATAGGAGCAGAGTTAGTCGCTGGGTTCAGAGAATTAAAGCTGGAGAAAGTGTACGAGTGGAGCTGCATGATTTACCGCGTTCTGGACGTGTTGCCTCGGCTACCAGCACAGACATGTTAAACCGGGCTGATGCCATTATTCGTAAGGATAGGCGTATCACTAGTCAGCAATTGGCATTGCAGCTTACAGTCAGCAAGGGAAGTGCAATCGCAATTTTTCAAACTCTCGGATATTCAAAGATTTGCGCTCGATGGGTTCCTCGGTGCCTAACAAATGATCACAGAGTTCAAAGGAAAACATTCTGTTCTGAATTGTTGGAGCGTTTCGGTGTTGAAGGAGAAATGTTTTTGTCAAAAATTGTTACCGGTGACGAAACGTGGGCACATTATTATGAGCCTGAAACAAAATGCAGTCAATGGAATGGCATCATCCGCAGTCACCAAAAAGAAAAAAAATCAAAACATCTTCATCAGCCGGAAAGGTGATGATCACTGTCTTCTGGGACATTGATGGTGTGATTCTTGTTGATGTAATGACAAGAGGTGAGACAATCAACTCGACAACTTACATCAATACACTGACAAAACTCAAAAATCGGTTCCACAGAGTTCGGCCTAATAAGCCATCTGCAGATTTGTTGCTTCAACATGACAATGCACGCTCTCACTCAAGTCTGGTAACACGGGAAGCAATCAACAAATTTGGTTGGACTGTACTGCCCCATCCTCTTTACAGCCCTGATCTGGCTCCCTCAGATTTCCATCTGTTTGGACCACTAAAAAAATTCTTGCGTGGGACACACTTTGACAATGATGAGGATGTGATCCGTGCAGTTAAAAAATGGCTACGCGAGCAGGACAAAACTTGGTACAAACGAGGCATTCATGACCTAGTTTCGCGTTGGCGTAAGGCAATACGCTTGGACGGAGATTATGTTGAAAAATAGTTAGTGTAAAGGGGATGTTCAGCTACAATCTGTGAAAATTTCACACATGCCTGAATAGTTTCTGAGAAAAAAATTGGCGTGCATTACTTTTTGACCTCCCTACGTATCTATCTATCTATCTATCTATCTATCTATCTATCTATCTATCTATCTATCTATCTATCTATCTATCTATCTATCTATCTATCTATCTATCTATCTATCTATCTATCTATCTATCTATCTATCTATCTATCTATCTATCTATCTATCTATCTATCTATCTATCTATCTATCTATCTATCTATCTATCTATCTATCTATCTATCTATCTATCTATCTATCTATCTATCTATCTATCTATCTATCTATCTATCTATCTATCTATCTATCTATCTATCTATCTATCTATCTATCTATCTATCTATCTATCTATCTATCTATCTATCTATCTATCTATCTATCTATCTATCTATCTATCTATCTATCTATCTATCTATCTATCTATCTATCTATCTATCTATCTATCTATCTATCTATCTATCTATCTATCTATCTATCTATCTATCTATCTATCTATCTATCTATCTATCTATCTATCTATCTATCTATCTATCTATCTATCTATCTATCTTTCTATCTATCTATCTATCTATCTATCTATCTATCTATCTATCTATCTATCTATCTATCTATCTATCTATCTATCTATCTATCTATCTATCTATCTATCTATCTATCTATCTATCTATCTATCTATCTATCTATCTATCTATCTATCTATCTATCTATCTATCTATCTATCTATCTATCTATCTATCTATCTATCTATCTATCTATCTATCTATCTATCTATCTATCTATCTATCTATCTATCTTTTGTTTGCCTGAAGTCTGTCTATATCTCTTTATAATTCTTGCAGAGACCCATGTAAGTTTGCCTGTAGTGTTATATCAATGGGCCAATGGGTTTTCTTCAGTCTACTATATTAAATACAGTCCTGAAGTATGTGTTCATGTGACTGAAGTGCCCCAATGTACATGTGACTGAAGTGCCAAATGTGACTATAGAAACGATTGTATCCTTTACTGAGGCTTATAATGATAACTTGTTCCTGTCTAATCATATCGTAGTCGTATCTATCGTAGGCCTCTTGATTTTGGGGCTTGTGGTCTTGTCATTGATTGGATTATCTGTTTCTTCTGATGGTGTGTAACTGGTGCATTTGGTTTTGTGTCTGCCTTCATCTTTGAATTGATTATATGAAAAGAAAAAAAATAAACATTTCTTTTCTTAACTTTTATGTGATGATGGACATAGGGAGTAATATACAAACCACTTTTTCTGTCAGCGTTATGTTACCAGAGCCGAACATTGATGTTACATGCCAGTGCCAAACATTGATGTTACCAGTGCTAAAAAAATGAGGTTACCAATGCCAAACATTGATGTCACCAATGCTAAACATTAATGTTACTAAAGCCAAACATTGATGTTACCAGTGCCAAACATTGATGTTACCAGTGCCAAACACAATTGTTACAAATGCTAAACATTGATTTTACCAGTGCCAAACATTGATGTTAATAGCGCCAAGCATTGATGTTACCAGTGCCAAACATTGATGTTACCAGTGCCAAACGTTGATTTTACCAGTGTCAAACATTGATATTACCAGTGCCAAGCATTGATGTTAACAGCGCCAAGCATTGATGTTACCATTGCCAAACATTGATGTTACCAGTGTCAAACACCAATGTTACAAGTGCTAACCATTGGTATTACCAGCGCCAAGCATTGATGTTATCAGTGCCAAACATTGATGTTAACAGCGCCAAACATTGATGTTAACAGCGCCAAAAATTGATGTTACCAGTGCCAAACATTGATGTTAACAGCGCCAAACATTGATGTTACCAGTGCCAAACATTGATGTTAACAGTGCCAAACATTGATGTTACCAGTGCCAAACCGTGATGTTAACAGCAACGGAGAAAATAAATTAATTACACAACTACTGTTGAGATACCTTCAAAGAATAGTTAATGTCAATGAAATACAAATGCAAAATTCAGAAACTATGCGTCTGTGTCTATGTGGCTGAATGGTAGCATATTAGCCTCCCCATCAAAAGCCTCCGGGTTCACCTCCCAGAAATGGCGACATTTTTTCGGTTCCACAAGACTCTGTGTTTCATCCAGCATCTAAAAATTGGTACCAGAGATTTTTCTAGTAAGTAAAAGCGGCCTCGCGTGGTACCGACCATATCATTTAAAAAGGGTTGTGGTCATATAAAAATATGGTCATTAATACCATATTTACCCCAGCTGCCTTTGAAATACTCAAAACCCACAAGTGGATATCAAAATTGAAGGAATAGACCTGGAGACAGTTCAGAACTACTACTACCTTGGACATACTACTATAACCAGAGATAGAAAATGTACAACTGAAAAAAACAAAAGAATAGGAATGGCAAAAAGTAATTTTAATGTCATGAAGAACATACTAAAATCAAAACAAATAACACCAGGGCTAAAACTAAGAATAGCAAAATGTTACATCTTCTCAATATTCCTATATGGTGCAGAAACATGGAAATTAGACAAGAAAACAGAAAAGAGAATTGAAGCTTTTGAAATGTGGATATATAGAAGAATAGGTAGAATTGGATGGAAGGAAAAGAAAACAAACGACGAAGTCTTAAAACAACTAAAAATGAAAAGAGAACTACTAAGCACAATTCAAACAAGACAAATGCGATTTTTGAGCAATATTAAAAGACACAATAGCATACTATAAGTAATCCTGCAGGGGAAAATACAAGGTAAAAGAGGCAGAGGCAGACCAAGACTAACATGGACGAGTAACATCAAAAGATGGACAAATCAGCCTATGACAACCTGCACCATCAAAGCAAGAAACAGAGCAGAATGGCGTTCTATGGTAGCCAACCTTCGTTGCGGAGACGGTACTCGATGACGATGATGACCCCAGGCTTGCCAGGTGCGGAGGTAACTATACTTGTGTACTAGCATTGATCTTGATCTGCATTCAGAGACAAAGAAATAAAATAGTTGTTGACATGTACCTGTGTTACCTGTAAACAGCATCCAAGAGCGAGCATTAACTCTTTCCGCACGTTTCGACGCGCCATGCACCATGCCGATTTCGGTCATGTACGTTTAGCCACACAGTGCGTCACTCTCAATTTGATTGGTGTAGACTGTCATCAAACCAAACCATATTCTTTTTTTATGTCTTGTATCATCTTGGTATTGGTGAAATCTAATTCCTTGTTTAATTATCTAAAAATTCATATACAATATGTTTAGTGTTAGATAAATATTAACATGTAGATTAATATTTAAAACATGAAAAATATTATCTCTGAAATCCATATCGCCAAATTGATAAAAACCTTCCGCACTGAAAGAGATAACAATCAGATGTGACAACACAACAGGTAGAGAGAAAAACAAACGAATATCTGACGTCACACACATGGTAGCTTACTGTGTATGAAACAAAAAGCACTGTTAGACAAGTCCAATTTAAATAGCAAAATAGGACGCAGAATAAAAACACTTCTGCCTCTGTCTCTTTTACCTGATATTTTCTCTTCAAGATTACTTTTAGTAGGCTACTGTGTCTTTTAAAATGTCCCAAAAAATCTCTTTTGTTTTGTTTGAATTGTGTTTTGTAGTTCTGTTTTCACTTTTAATTGTTTTAAGTCTTCATCATTTGTTGTCTTTTATTTTAAATATTAACCATGGCTAGTTTTGTGGGATTCATCATCATCATTGGGTGCAGTCTCCGCATCGAAGGTTGGCTACCATGGAGCACCATTCCGCTCTGTTCCTTGCTTTGATGGTGCAGGTTGTCATAGGCTGACTTGTCAATCTTTTGATGTTACTCTATTGGATTTAACTCAAAAATATTTGCCTGTGTCACGGAATTCGTGCACTGAGCTCAGGTCCCCAAATTTGCAGTGTGGGGAAATTCTAAACCATTAATGACAATATTCAAGTCTAATGATGAAGGTCGTGTATCCAAGAAGGAACACGAAAGCTATCTGACAATGAAACTATGATTTCGAGTGTTGTAGCACAAGATGGGCGGACCGGATGGTTTACAGGTAAGATGGCGGCCTCTGGAGAGGAAAAAACGGGTTCCCGGGTTCGAATCCTATCAGAGTCAGGGGAGGGTGGATTTTCTTTTCGAATCCGCGGCTTTTTCCAAACAAAGAAATTCTGAATCAGCTGAAAATGGAAACAGCAAAACTGAACAGTTAATTCGAAAAAGACAGCTGCAAATTTTTGGACATGTGAAGCGACATAATAATTAAAAAAAAAAAGTAACGCCAAGTGGCGTATAGGGCAATATGGTGTTAGTGACCCTTTATTTTACAGACACTCAGCACATGATTTTTGGGTAATGTGGTCAGTATTACGCCCGTGCTGCTTTACTTTCCCAGAAAAAAATCCGGTACCCATTTAAGGCTGGGTGAACCCGGAAGCCGTCGGTTGGGATCGAACCCTAACCCTTGTCCGTGGTAGTCCAGTTCACTAACCACTGAGCTAGAAGCGACATAATACTCTTCTAAAATTCATCTTGAAAGGAAAGGTACAAGGTAGATGAGGCAGACCAAGACTAAAGTGGACTGATAACATCAAAAGATGGTCATGTGAACCTATAACAACGTGCATCATCAAGACAAGTAAAAAAAAAAAAAAAAAAAAAAAAAAAAAAAAAAAAAAAAGTAAAGAGCCTCGTCACGCCTAGTGGCGTATAGGGAATATGGTGTCAGTGACCATAATTTGTATAGACTTTCGGCACATGATTTTTGGGGGTAATGTGGTCGGTATTACGCCCGCACTGCTTTACTTATGGCGCTCCACGGTAGTCAACCTTGTCGCACTTACGGTCAATATTGAGGATAGGCGGCAGGAACCGTTGAGGCTGTGTCTGAAAAGTGTTCCTTGTTGTAGTTTCCTCATATTCAATGTCCTGCTTGCTGCCGAAGCTACTGAGTTTAATGCTCTGTGCAGTGATAGGTTTTTTTCATCCGCTCTTATTTCAACATTCCGATTGCTTACGATGGATGATGATATCGTATGATGATGGACAGTTCGACTACGTCAGCATCCGGTGCCGCTTCGCCTTATGCCTTTTGTCGTTTGCTGTAGCTGCTATGATGGGAACTGCAGCTGCCTCTCTTCGTTTAGCTCATTCAAAGAGATGAGATGTTAATTCGACTGAGATGATTCAACTGGCACGGCGGTTGAGTAATTATGGATGTTAGTTCGTTTGCAGTGATACCAGGGCCTTCGACTAACTACGGTACCCAATGAATGAATAGTTTTACCTATCCAGGTCTCTGTGTAGGAGATTCGATGTCTAACCCTCTCTAATAAAGGAGATAAACATGTGGTCCGGTGTGCACTATGTGCAGGTTTAAGATACTTGAACTCTTGACAACTGATAGTAGTTAGTAGTAGATCAAAATGGTCGCATTCCGGGCAACAAATTTACCCAGTCGAAGATGATGTATTGGTTTGGGAGGCGCTGGTATCTCGAATGGTCGTCAAAGTAACGACACGAGCACACAGCTTTTCTTAAGTCATCATCATCGTCATAAAATACCGGGCCTGCTGGTGTAGGTGATCATGTCTCTCCACAACTTTCGATCTCGACAGTTATTTATAATTTCTGTTGACCTTCTACCAAGCCATTCTCTTAAGCTGTCTGGTATTTTTTCTCTTTACTTTCAACTATCTCTTCGCCCTTCAATTTTCCCAGTTGTTACAATATATTCTAGCTGTTCTCTTCTCATTACATGACCAAAAATGATGATTGTTTCTTCCTAATATTGGAAATTAGCTTATAATTTATTACTATATTATACTATTTATACTATATATTTATACTATTTATACTATATATTTATACTATTTATATTTTATGACGACAGCAGCGTAAAGTTATCGCGCTGACCCGGCCATAAAGTGAATATGGCCTCCTCTTACTATTCGCACGCTAAGTGGGCGTAGGTGTGTTGTGTCGCTATTTTACGTCAAAGCCGCGTAATTCACGGACAGACACAACCGCCTTCAGCATGGGTAACTCTTTGCTTAGAAATATTATCCGGGCAGCAACCATTTTTGCCCTACTATTTTCGACTATTAACTGCATAGGGTCCTTTAACGTGCAGGAGTCCGCACGATATTTTTGTCTTTTTTTTTTCGAAAAGGCCAGATATCGGATCTCACTCCCCAGAAGAGACCACCATCATCATCATCATCGAGTGCAATCTCCGCAACGAAGGTTGGCTACCATGGAGCGCCATTCTGCTCTGTCTCTTGCTTTGATGGTGCAGGTTGTCATAGGCTGGTTTGTCCATCTTTTGATGTTACTCGTCCATGTTAGTCTTGGTCTGCCTCTGCCTCTTTTACCTTGTATTTTCCTCTCCATGATTACTATAAGTAGGCTGTTATGTCTTTTAACATGCCCCAAAAATCGCATTTGTCTTGTTTGAATTGTGATTAGTAGTTCCCTTTTCAATTTTAGTTGTTTTAAGACTTCATCGTTTGTTTTCTTTTCTTTCCATCCAATTCTACCTATTCTTCTGTATATTCACATTTCAAAGGCTTCAATTCTTTGTTCTATTTTCTTGTCTAATGTCCATGTTTCTGCTCCATATAGGAATGCTGAGAAGATATATCATTTTGTTATTCTTAGTTTTAGCCCTAGTGTTATTTGTTTTGATGTTAGTATATTTTTCATGACATTAAAATTACTTTTTGCCATTCTTATTCATTTTATTGATTCGATTGTACATTTAGAAGAGACCAGTGGAGAAAAAAGTCACAAAAGAATCGCGGATTCGAAGTCGAAAATTCCCACCGCATGTGGCGGGATTCGAATCCGAGATCTTCCTTTCTAGAGGCCGATTACTTACCTCCTGATCAACGGTTCTTAAACTTTTCTCTACCACGAACTCCGATCTTAATACGTTTTGTTGTAGCGGACCCCAGGCATTAATTCATGCTCTCTTTCCATATAGCTACAAAAAGTCATACTATTCTTCAAGCCTTTGCGGAGCTCCTATGATGACACCGTGGACCACTGAAGAAAAAAAAGGGGGAGGGGGAGACCGTAGTTTGAGAAACGCTGCTCACGACTGTCCGGTCCACCGAATGTGGGCTCGATACCAACTTAATGCTCACTCTACAATAAACCAAGTGTAAAAAAATTGGTACCTGCCTCACTAAACTGGGAAAGGTATAATAGTGCGGACGACCACTGACCCCCTCACCTGGACGAGATGTGGTTTGCTATGCTAAAATGTAATACTTCATTTCCCTACATTATTATACGTAACGGGACATTTCCTTTACGTAAAGACAATATCAACGGATAAAGAGAATATTTTTAACTTGTCTTATTTTATTATTTAGAGAAAGACAACAATTTTCTGTAGTAAAATTATCCAGAAACATAAATGTTAACAATTTGTTTTCAGAAGTCAAATTGCTTACAGGAAATTTAATAATTTTGCCCAATTTTTAGGTTTAAAAATAGCATAAATTTGATGTAAATATTATAAATCATTTACTTGGGAATACAAGGCACGGCTTGCAAGATCTAATAGTTTAGTTTATGCTCTACGACAAAAATGGACGCAGATAATTTCACTTCTAGCGGACTAGTTGAGTTTTCCGATTTCTAAGCTAAAGAAAGATGGAGTTTAATGATAGTACTGTTGCGAGCTCTGTCGCCATCTTTGTCGTGACGGCCTTTACAAGGAGAAAATTGTTATGCCAATAGTTCAGCGAGTCAAAGGTCGGTCGGTAAATTAAAAAAAAAATTATATAATTGTTATTTTAATAATTTCATGGAAGAAACATTTAAAGTAACTAACATAACTTATTTTGTTCCGTTGCAAAAAAATATATATATAGAAATAAAATAAAACAAATAAAAACCATAAACAATTTTAGTGTTAACATTTTATTTGGATGCGAGTTTTTACATTAATGATCTCTTTGTGTGGATGGTGGATGTTTCACGGTGATATGTCGTGATGATACGGGATGTCATGAATAAATAACACATTTTTATTCAGGATGTTCAGGCCTGAAATTTTGACATCAGCTAAAAAAGCTACGGCCACACAATGGAGGGGGCCTCCAACTCGGAGGGGCTACAGGTTTTGGGGGTAGACGTGTTGGGGGCCACGGCCACAAGTTTTGGGGGCCACACGTTTCTTTCAACAGAGACCGTCTAGAGCTAACTTTGTAATTTGGGGGCCGGGGGGGGGGGGGGGAGAGTAGGGAAGGTGGGTGGAAGGAAGTTGTTGGGTGAGCCCTCAAAGTTTCAATTAGTTTAGGGACCAATCCAAGTCTCAATCTGGAACTGCATCTGGTGTCGTAAAGTAACGATATAAAGTGATGACAAAGATGATGTTATAAAGTGATGACAAAGTTGATGTTATAAAGTGATGATAAAGTTGATGTTATAAAGTGATGATATATGTGATGTCATAAAGTGATGACAAAAATGATGTTATAAGGTGATGACAAAAGTGATGTTATAAGGTGATGACAAAGGTGATGTTATAAAGTGATGAAAAAAATGATGTTATAAAGTGATGACAAAAATGATGTTATAAAGTGATGACAAAGATGATGTTATAAAGTGATGACATAGATGAAGTTATAAAGTGATGACAAAGTTGATGTTATAAAGTGATGACCAAGTTGATGTTATAAAGTGATGACAAAGATGATGTTATAAAGTGATGATATATGTGATGTCATAAAGTGATGACAAAAATGATGTTATAAAGTGATGACAAAGTTGATGTTATAAAATGATGACAAAGATGATGTTATAAAGTGATGACAAAGATGATGTTTTAAAGTGATGACAAAGATGATGTTATAAAGTGATGACAAAGATGATGTTATAAAGTGATGACAACGATGATGTTATAAAGTGATAAATTAAAGCCATCATATAAAGAGTGAAACGCATGGAACTTAGGGCCTGGCTTACTCTGGTACTTTATTGATTAAACAAATACAGTAAAGTAAAGAGCCCCCATCACGCCAAGTGTGGTCGCTATTACGCCCGTGCCAATTTACTTTATCACAACAAATCCTGTACCCATTTAAGGCTGGGTGAACCCGGAAGCCTTCGGTTGGGAATTAAACAAATATATGTAGTTTTATTTTACTTGTACCACGCTTTAATTCAAATTAATTCTTATCTACGAATGTGGGAGCTTTCGTGACTAATTGATTAGTGTGTTCGCCACCTTATCAGAAGGGTTCCGGTCTGATCCCTGGAAGTTTCCGGATATTTTTTTTCCAACTGACAAGGCTCCGGGGCTCACCTTACTTCTACAAATGGTAATAGAGATTTTCTGGGTAGTAAAGGCGGCCTGGCGTAACACTGACCACATCAAACACACACATGTGTTATGGTCATAGACAAATATGGTCACTTACACCGTATTCCCCATTCAATTAGCAATGCAGGGGAAGTAAGTCTTATATAATTTTTACGAATGTAGTTTCATCAGTGATTGTAACTTCATCAGGGGACGCCGCTAACCTGTTCTGCTAAAGCCCGTGCTGAAATCTACAATATGGGACAAAGCGAACTAGGATACAAGATGTCTAATGATACAAGATACCATATGACGTAATGCTACTCAAGATACGAGGTGACTCATGATACAAGATAACATATGACGCAATGTTACTCAAGAAACAAGCTGGCTCATGATACAAGATAACATGTGCCGTAATGTTATTCAAGATACAAGATGACTCATGATACAAGATACCATCGTCATCATCATCATCATCATCATCATCATCATCGAGGGCCGTCTCCGCAACGAAGGTTGGCTACCATGGAGCGCCATTCTGCTCTGTTTCTTACTTTGATGGTGCAGGTTGTCATAGGCTGATTTGTCCATCTTTTGATGTTACTCGTCCATGTTAGTTTTTGGTCTGCCTCTGCCTCTTTTACCTTGTATTTTCCCCTCCATGATTACTTTTAGTAGGCTGTTGTGTTTTTAACATGGCCGAAAAATCGCATTTGTCTTCTTTGAACTGTGTTTAGTAGTTCTCTTTTCATTTTTAGTTGTTTTAAGACTTCATCGTTTGTTTTCTTTTCCTTCCATCCAATTCTACCTATTCTTCTATATATCCACATTTCAAAGGTTTCGATTCTCTGTTCTGTTTTCTTGTCTAATGTCCATGTTTCTGCACCATGTAGGAATATTCAGAAGATGCAACATTTTGTTATTCTTAGTTTTAGCCCAGGTGTTATTTGTTTTGATGTTAGTATGTTCTTCATGATATTAAAATTACTTCTTGCCATTCCTATTCTTTTGTTTATTTCAGTTGTACATTTTCCATCACTGGTTATAGCATGTCCAAGGTAGTTGTAGTTCTGAACTGTCTCCAGGTCTATTCCTTCAATTTTGATATCCACTTGTGGGTTTTGAGTATTTACTTTATTTATGATCATAGTTTTAGTCTTTTTGATATTCATATTTAGTCCATATTTTTTGCTTATCATGTCTATTTCATTAAGTAATTGTTGTAGATCTTTAGGATTTTTCTTCTTGTAGTACAGTATCATCAGCATATTTTAGGTTAGTATGGTACAAGATACCATATGATGTAATGTTACTCAAGATACAAGGTGACTTATGATACAAGAGACCATACTACGTAATGTTACTCAAGATAAGAGGTGACTCATGATACAAGATACCATATTACGTAATGTTACTCAAGATACAAGGCGACTCATAATACACGAAAACATTGACATAATGTTACTCAACATACAAGGTGACTCATAATACAAGATACAATGTGACGTAATGTTACTCAAGATACAAGGTAACTCATGATATAAGATACCTACCATATGACGTAATGTTACTCAAGATACAAGGTGACTTATGATACATGATAACATGTGACATAATGTTACTCAAGATACAAGGCATCTTATTAAAAAAAAATAAAAGTAAAGAGCCCCCGTCACACCAAGTGGCGTATATGGAATATGGTGTTAGTGACTATCATTTTTTGGGGTGTCCGGTTAACGCAATCGATAGGCGGTTGGCTTACCACGGCAACAGCCGGGGTTCGTACCCTGGCGAGGACACCTGGGTTTTACTAATTCCCTAAAAATTAGTACCTCTGAAGTCGGAGTAAATCTGCCTGCATGGCGAGGGGCATCCTGTAATGGGATAAAACAGACTTTACACGCAAAATTCTGTCCCACAAAATTGAGTGGGTGGGACTTCGTCAGAGGTCAAAGCTGACGAAAGCGAACGAACGAACGAACTATCATTTTTATAAACCTTCGGCCCTTTAATTTTGGAGCAATGTGGTCGGTATTACGCCCGTGCCGCTTTACTTTCCCTTTTCCCATAAAATATCCGGTATTCATCTATGGCTGGGTGAACCCGGAAGCTATCCATCAGGATCGAACCAGACCTCGTATCCTTTGTAGTTCAGTTCACTAACCATTGAGCTATCTCGGCATCCTACAAAGCACCCTATAGTGCAAGGTAACTAATTTTAGAGGTAACCTATAACAGAAGGTTACTTATGATACAAGTGACACTATGTAACTCCTAACGCAGGTTAAATCTTGCACATGGTAAAAGGTAACTCGTGATACAAGGTATGATTTGGCGGGAGATACCTAGTTATACATGATAACCTATAACAATTCATTGCTCATATTATGTCATACATATATTATAATTCGATGAAATGTAACTTATCACACGTGACACAAAGTCATCATCATCATGTGCCATACCGGTTGGCGTAGGCGATCATGTTCTTCCATAATCTTCTATCCACAGGGCATCGTATAAATTCTGTTGTTGACTGTTTTCCATGCCATGAAACAAAGCTATCCAGTATTTTCTCTCTTTGTCGTCCGCGATCTCTCTTTCCTCTTATTTTGCCGGTTATAACAAGTATTCCAACTTTCCTCTTCTCATGATGTGCCCGACAAAAGTTGATTGCTTTTTTCTGATGTTTTTTAAGAGTTCCCTTTTTTTTGTTGGCCTTTTTGTGAGAATTTTCTCATTGGTCTTTTTAGCTGTCCAGGGAACTTTCAACATTCTTCTGAGAAATCCCATCTCTGTGGCCTCTAATCGTCTTTTCATTTGTTTGTCTACTGTCCATGATTCGCTTCCATAGGTCAGAATTTGTTTTATATAGCACCGATGAACGCTCTTTCTCATTTCTATTGACATAGATTTGTTGCATAAGATATTTTTCCTTTTCTGAAATGCTATTTTGGCTGAGCTATTCTGCTTTTTATGTCTGTGATGCATCTCCCATCTGATGTGATTATTGCGTACAAGTATTTGACGCGTTGCACTTGTTTCAGATTTGTCCTGTTTATTTTTAGACATAAAGTAGCTTATTATGAAAGATATCTATGACAAAAGATACCTATGACAAAAGTTACCTATGACAAAAGATACCTTGACAAAAGATACCTATGACAAATAAAACCCCACGGCGAAATGAAATTTGTGACAATGATAACTTATGATAGAAGGTAACTCTGAAACCGAAGGTAACTCTGAAACCGAAGGTAACTCTGAGATCCGATGACTAGTCCTCTCGAATAACAGCAATAAACAGAAAGTCCCGTGTGCACTCGCGCACGTTAAGGAACACTTGGCAGTTCCAAATCGAAAAGTGCAGGCCATAATCTTTATTGGTGCCCGAGTAAAATTGAGGGCAAAAACCTCTCTTACACCAGAATTCTCCTCGGATTTTCTCAAGATTCTCGAGGATAATGTCGAACCTGTAGTGAATGCAACAGAACGCTACATTCACAACAGCCCGTCTGAAAGAATCTCTGTCTCTAGCCAGATCTCTCACAGAACGCTACATTCACAACAGCCCGTCTGAAAGAATCTCTGTCTCTAGCCAGATCTCCCACAGAACGCTACATTCACAACAGCCCGTCTGAAAGAATCTCTGTCTCTAGCCAGATCTCCCACAGAACTTTACATTCATCACAATCAGTCTGAAAGAATCTGTCTCTAGCCAGATCTCCCACAGAACGTTACATTCACCACAGTCTGTCTGAAAGTATCTCTGTCTCAAGTCAGGTCTCCCACAGAACGTTACATTCACCACAGTCCGTCTGAAAGTATCTCTGTCTCTAGCCAGATCTCCCACAGAACGTTACATTCACCACAGTCCGTCTGAAAGTATCTCTGTCTCAAGTCAGGTCGCCCACAGAACGTTACATTCGCCACAGTCCGTCTGAAAGTATCTCTGTCTCTAGTCAGATCTCCCACAGAACGTTACATTCGCCACAATCTGTCTGAAAGAATCTCTGTCTCTAGTCAGATCTCCCACAGAACGTTACATTCGCCACAATCTGTCTGAAAGAATCTCTGTCTCTAGCCAGATCTCCCACAGAACGTTACATTCACCACAGTCTGTCTGAAAGTATCTCTGTCTCAAGTCAGGTCGCCCACAGAACGTTACATTCGCCACAATCTGTCTGAAAGAATCTCTGTCTCTAGTCAGATCTCCCACAGAACGTTACATTCGCCACAATCTGTCTGAAAGAATCTCTGTCTCTAGCCAGATCTCCCACAGAACGTTACATTCACCACAGTCTGTCTGAAAGTATCTCTGTCTCAAGTCAGGTCGCCCACAGAACGTTACATTCGCCACAATCTGTCTGAAAGAATCTCTGTCTCTAGCCAGATCTCCCACAGAACGTTACATTCGCCACAATCTGTCTGAAAGAATCTCTGTCTCTAGTCAGATCTCCCACAGAACTTTACATTCACCACAATCTGTTTGAAACAATATCATTTTTTAAATAACCAGAACTCCCACTTCTGATGCCATGTTCACGGTCTCCTTGATGAGTTGAAACAACCTTCACCTTGGTCTGTCCCTGATGTGTCGCCCAGTAACCATACCTTCCATTATTGTTCTTTCCAGTCCACTGTGTCTTTGATCGTGTCCATATTATTTTAATTTCCTCTGTAGAATGGTATTTATAAGTCAGTTCTTTTTATGTTTAAATCGTTCAATGTGTCTTCATTGCTCTTTTTTTTTATCTAATGGATGTTAAGAGTTTTTCTGTAGCATTTTGTTTCAAATGAATCTATTTCCTTCATTGCTGTTTGCGAGATTTACTATTATGAGCAACCATATGTTGCTCTCGGAAAGTTACATTCATTAAGTCTTCATTAATTGTAATGTTACTGTTGTGCTGTTATTGTGTCACATATTGTTCATGGCGTTTAATTTTTCTGTTGCTATTGCTAAATTTATTTTGATCTCTGTCTGCCAGTCTCCATTGTTAGTTACTACAGATCCCAGATATTCGTAGTTTGTTACAATTTCAAGTTCTTCAAATACAGCGTAAAGAATGATATAAAGTTATCTATGATACAAGATTAACAGTGAGATATTGCTATAGACGTCAATCTATTATTAGAAATTAGCCACACAAAGAGAGGTAGTCACATGACTGATGTTTTATTGAACACTGACAAATCGTTTTATACAAGGTTCATCATCATCATCATCATCATCATCATCATCATCATCATCATCATCATCATGTACCATACCGGTTGGCGTAGGCGATCATGTCCTTCCACAATCTTCTATCTACAGTGCATCGTATCAGTTCTGTCGTTGACCGTTTTCCATGCCATGACACCAAGCTATCCATTTTTTTTTTTTGTCTTCTGCGATCTCTCTTTTCTTTTATTTTGCCAGTTGTAACCAAGTATTCCAACTTTCCTCTTCTCATGATGTGCCCGAAAAATGTTGATTGTTTCTTTCTGATGTTTTTTAAGAGATTCTTTTTGTGTTGGCCTCTTTGAGAATTTCCTCATTGGTCTTTTTAGCTGTCCAGGGAACTTTCAACATTCTTCTGAGAAATCCCATCTCTGTGGCCTCTAATCGTCTTTTCATTTGTTTGAACCTGTAGCTGAACTCTACACAAGGTTCAGCTACATGAAAATGCACAAATGTGAAAATGTGATATCAAGTTGCTTATGAAGCCTAGCTTTTTGTTGAGTGCGGTCGTTTAGTTGTGTGTGCTTATGAGCCTGCTTGGGTGCTCCTCTGGCACTGGTGGCAGAAGTTGTGAGACCCGTTTTGTGAAAGTGTGCGCGAACAGAGTCCTCTTCTGCTCAAGGTTGAAAACCTTCGTATTTTCATGTTTTTTTCTGAGTAGGTAGCTTATTTAATGCTTTGAGTTCGTCGTAATAATTGATATTTGATGGAACTTTCGTTCTCTAGAATCGATAACTTGTCGGGGTCGATCATGGGGAAACGAGGAGATCATGGGTTCCAATCCCGGAAGAGTCACAAGATTTTTCTATCGGGGGTGAAATTACATCTCAGACCCGAAAACCTCGTGGAAACTGCACTGGACAAGCGGTCTTTATTCTCCGATCCTATAAATCCTCACTGGCAGACCCCAGTAACGGGGACATGACGTCAAGATAGTTTTTCGTTCTCTAGGTCCGCCTTTCTCCCTTGTTGCATTCATAATATTAGATCTGTAGAAATGTGGTTTTACAGAATGTTGAGAATACCATGGACAACTAAGAAGAGTAATGAAAACGTTCTGAAAGAGAAAAGCAAAAAGAGAGCTAATTTCCAATATATAGAAGAAACAATCATCATTTTTTGACCATGTAATGAGAAGAGAACAACTGGAATATATTGTAACAACTGGGAAAATTGAGGGACGAAGAGATAGAGGGAAGCAAAGAGAAAAAATACCAGACAGCTTAAGAGAATGGCTTGGCAGAAGGTCAACAACAGAAATGGTAAATAACTGTCGAGATCAAAAGTTGTGGAGAGACATGATCACCTACGCCAACAGGCCCGGTACTTGATGGTAATAAAGATTAGATGGATGTGAACTCATGAAGAAGAATGTTGATGAAGATATAGTTGTGAACGTGAGCAAGCTTTTCCAATTCAACATTCAAACTCATATGTATTTATACCCATAAACATAAGCCTATTCACATAAGCACACATTCCATAAAATTCACACGCAAACATACACACTATGTAACATAAGACCACACGCACTCATACAGCACACCACCACAACCACACAACGACACTCAGATGCAAGAGGTCAAGGCTGAGGACAGATCTTGGTGGTACCAGTACAGTCACCATTTGGCAATCCCAGAAAGATGCGCCCGTTGTGGCAAATACACAATTGGTACACAGTCGGTGACGTGTTTACGGGTGCCATAGAAAAGGTAGAACTGGCTGTTGGTAGTCCTGTAAATAGGACCTTCGAGCTGTTAATGTGTACCTGAGGAAGTTAATACAAATGATATAGTATAGAAAAATTAAGCAAGGATATATTTTTAGAAGCAACATTGCATATTTAAGAAAATAATAATCATCATCATCTAGTGCCATCTCCACAACAAAGGCTGGCTACATGGAGCGCCATTCTACTCTGACTCTTGCTTTGGTGGTGCAGGTTGTCATAGGCTGGTTTGTCCATCTTTTGATGTTACTCGTCCATGTTAGTCTTGGTCTGCCTCTATCTCTTTTACCTTGTATTTTCCCATCCAGGATTACTTTTAGTAGGCTGTTGTGTCTTTTAAGTAAAAGTAAAGTACCCCCGTCACGCCGAGTGGCGTATAGGGAATATGGTGTTAGTGACCCTATATTTTACAGACCTTCAGCACATGATTTTTGGGGTAATGTGGTCGGTATTACGCCCGTGCTGCTTTACTTTCCCAGAAAAAAATTCGGTACCCTTTTAAGGCTGGGTGAACCCAGAACCCGTCGGTTGGGATCGAACCCTATAACTCGTCCTTTGTAGTCCAGTCACTAACCACTGAGCTATCGTGGCTCCATGTGTCTTTTAACATGGCCCAAAAATCGCAATTGTCTTGTTTGAACTGTGTTTAGTAGTAGTTCTCTTTTCACATTTAGTTGCTTTAAGACTTCATCGTTTGTGTTCTTTTCTTACCATCCAATTCTACCTATTCTTCTATATATCCACATTTCAAAGGCTTCAATTCTCTATTCTGTTTTCTTGTCTAATGTCCATGTTTCTGCACCATAAAAGGAACGTTGAGAAGACATTTTACTATTCTTAGTTTTAGTCCTGGTATTATTTGTTTTGATGTTGGTATGTTCTTCATGACAATGAAAATATTTTTTGCCATTCCTATTCTTTTGTTTATTTCAGTTGTACATTTTCCATCACTGGTTATAATATGTCCAAGGTAGTTGTAGTTCTGAACTGTCACCTGACAGCTGACTTCATGTGAGAGTCTGGAATCCTACTCTGATTGAGTCCTGATCGCAGAGAGAGAGATAGAGATAGAGAGAGAGAGAGAGAGAGAGAGAGAGAGAGAGAGAAAACTGTCTCCAGGTCTATTCCTTCCATTTTAATATCCACTTGCGGGTTTTTCGAGTATTTTTGTGTGTTTATGATGATAGTTTTAGTCTTTTTGATATTCATATCTAGTCCATATTTTTTGCTTGTCATGTTTATTTCATTAAGTAATTGTTGTAGATCTTTAGGATTTTCTAATATCTTTCAATTAATGTTTAGGCCTGGCATCTCTGTGATGTTTTTAAAGATTTGCTCAGTGTATAGATTGAACAAGGTGATATGATGTATACTGGTAACAAATAATAATACATAAATATTATTATATGGGGAACTTCCGAGGCGATAATAGGGAATAATAGAACAAATAAGTATGTGTTAGCACTCGGAAAAATTAACAGACAAACAACAACAGAAAAAAACGAAGAACAATATATGGTCCGAAGTGGGATCGAACCCGTACTCCCTGGCACCGCGCCTTGCCACGAGAGGCCGAACGCTTGGCACACTGCCACTCAGCCAACTAAAAAATTGGCTATTGTAGTAGTGTCTTCCACGAAAGGCGCTCTCAATGACTATAGCATAGGGTAACGATCTCAGACCGGAAATAAATTGTATATTTGTACTTTCCTATTAATGCAAGTATCTCCCAAGTAGGGCTGAATACTTGTGTTGTAGACAAACATTTATTGGACGAAACAGCACGAATAGTAGTTTCCAGTGGTTATATACTGGTAACAAATAATAATACATAAATATTTCAATATTTCAATATTTAAATAGTCCAATAAATGTTTGTCTACAACACAAGTATTCAGCCCTACTTGGGAGATACTTGCATTAATAGGAAAGTACAAATATACAATTTATTTCCGGTCTGAGATCGTTACCCTATGCTATAGTCATTGAGAGCGCCTTTCGTGGAAGACACTACTACAATAGCCAATTTTTTAGTTGGCTGAGTGGCAGTGTGCCAAGCGTTCGGCCTCTCGTGGCAAGGCGCTGTGCCAGGGAGTACGGGTTCGATCCCACTTCGGACCATATATTGTTCTTCGTTTTTTTCTGTTGTTGTTTGTCTGTTAATTTTTCCGAGTGCTAACACATACTTATTTGTTCTATTATTCCCTGATATGATGTATACCTGTCTTACTCCTCTTTTTATATCAATGGGTGTAGAGTTCTCTTTGTTATATCTTATTATTGCTGTCTGCTCCCAGAAGAGATTACATATTAATCGTATGTCCATGCCACCTAGTGTATCTCTTTTAGACATTATATTAGTTGTTTGTAGTGTTCTCTATCAAAAGAAGAAAAGATAAGTTATTTTTTATCAGATTTAAGAAGTGTTTCCAAATGAAGTCTAGTTTCTTCAAATATTGTTTTATCTTTTATTTATTTTTTTTTTTAATAAAAAAAAGAAAAGTAAAGAATAGTCATTTTAAAATAAAAAATAAAACAATATTTGAATAAACCAGACTTCATTTGGAAACACTTCTTAGATGTGATCTTAATCTGTATCCTTGCAGTGCCGTTGGCGTCATCTAGGGCTCATGTTGTTTGTCATCACCCACCTCTATTCTTGGCGATATGTTCGATCTTATCTAAAGAGTCAATGCCTGCCAACTTTGCTTCTCTGTTAAGTGTTCTTTTTAGTGTCTCTTTCGTCTTCCTCTTGTCCTGAATCCTGATGTTTAAAATAAAAGAATTTTTAAATTCTTCTGTTGTCTCTTCTCAACACAGATCCAGCATATGCCCACATTCTCTTCCTAATGGTAGATGACATCGTTGGTTGTATGGCCATTTCTCTTATCTCTATATTGGTCTTGAATTCATTGCATCCTACACAGAGTATTCTTTTTTTTTTAAATATTATTTTAAGATGAGCATATTAGAGTCAAATTACGGAAATTAGGCACGACTTCTCGAGAATGCATGGAAAAAGACCAAGAGGAAGACCTAGAAGAAGATGGATAGATGCAGTGATGAAGACATGTAACAACACAGGAAAATCACTAATTCAGACAGTTCGAGCAGCTCAAGAACGACAGATGATGTAAACCACGACACCTTTTAGGTATCAGTGAAAAGAGAAAAGAAAAAAGAAGAAAAGAAGCACAACTTACGTCTTCAGATCCGATTCTGATGTGAGCAACGTCGAGAGTGAAGTCACCGACCTTTGACGACATAGCCACGCCCTCTCTGCCAGATATCACGACACTGTTTTTATCAGAGACGATCCTGCCAGAGAAAAAAAAAGGGGTGGGGGGAGGTGAAATGTTTTTCTTCAAGGTTAATATCATTATTTCAGGCACATGTGCCTTCATTAACTTGTCATTCGTTCCTTTATTTCAAATGCACAGATTTGTTACGTTAGCTATTCTATTCTATTCTATTCTATTCTATTCTATTCTATTCTATTCTATTCTATTCTATTCTATTCTATTCTATTCTATTCTATTCTGTCGGTGGAACCAGTTACAATACAGTCAGTAATTCACTGTATCCACTCCACCACATGTCATAACATTTCCCAAATTGCATAGGTAAGTTCAATTGTCATGGTCACTCCGTGCACGTCCTACTCGACTGCACTGACGATGATTCCAAAACTCTCCTTAGTCACCTTTTACCACATGCATGACAAGTAACAGAGACTATTCTTTTCTTCCCTCACCCCTCACCATGGGGCCACGGAATCTATTGTTATGTTTTGGGTGTAAAGGGAGACCAGGAGACAAGTGTAACCGACTATATATTTGTTCCCATAGACAAAACTATGGACTGTCGCATGGACCAGTTGTCGCGAGATGGGACTGAGAATACTGGAACGACCAGTTGAGTTTGAACTAAAACAACCATTTAATTCCTGATTAATTACCCACTGGACGAAAAGAGATTTGTCACTCGCCCAGACTTCCTGTGAGATAGAATTACGGTACAGATAATAATCATCAGATGCAAGGCATGCACCGTTTACAATCACTACAACACACACACTAACGTATCCAGCCATTTACTGTTATTACGTCTGATTCCACTTACGTCTTATCTTTTCTTCTGTTGCGATTTTGGAAATATTTTAGTCAATGACTAAAAAAATATAAAATATAAATACATGTATATTTAATATAATATATAAAATATATAAAATATAAATATTTTATTCGATGACAAAAGTGACCCTAACAACAATACATTTATCAGCTTTACACACCTTTACACACCTTTACAGTGTTGCTGTCAGTACAACTGCTAAAGTACAACTGCAATAGTGCAACCGTTACAATACAACTGCTACAGTACAATGCAATGGTGCAACTGTTACAGTACAACTGCTACAGTACACCTGCTACAGTACAACTGATACAGTACAACTGTTACCGTACAATTGTTACAGTACAACTGCTACAGTACAACTGCTACAGTACAACTGTTACAGTACAACTGTTACAGTACAACTGCTACAGTACAACTGCTACAGTACAACTGTTACCGTACAATTGTTACAGTACAACTGCTACAGTACAACTGCTACAGTACAACTGTTATAGTACAACTGCTACAGTACAACTGCTACAGTGATCATACAGAAAATCCGGGGATTTCCGGCGGCACTTTGTGAAATTGGGGACAATCCGAGACATTTTCCTGGGACAGAATCCCGGTTGTGCCGGAATCTCTCGTTTCTGGCTGTGCCGATCTTAACTCCCATCAGCAACATCCGTGTACATGACGTACACTCATAGATGCCAAAGTTCCCTTCCTAAATCTCGGAAGACATTAATTACGTCCGCCTGATCCATTACTGCCTGACCGTCTTCAATAACAGCACAGCTGGCCAGCATATCCGCTCTTTCATTTCTCCGGACTCCCACATATCCAGGGAAATTTCAGCCGGCAAGAATTTCAGCCGGCTTGTATTTAGAATGTCATGGACTGAGTCAATGTTAGTTTGAGCTAATCTAATAAACTCAGTAATGGTGTGCTAGTGAGATAGATGTTTACATTTGACGACAAGACAATGCGATGACGAACATATTATTTCACATGTGGCTACCTGAGCCTGGCCATGATGAGGAGAGAAAAGAATAAAGCCCACGGTTACCTCCCACGGGTGTCATAGCAGGCGGCCAAGGAGGCTTGGAATCGTGTCCTATGCAATCGAGCAAAACCTGCACGTAACTACATAATTTAAACTGTACGTTTCGGAAAATGCTTCGACACTTGGTGGAGTAGATATAAGGCAAACGACTAATATGTAATTTATCTTCTTCTCTCTTTTTTCTATTCTCTTTTCACTGATACCTAAAAGGTGTCGTGGTTATATCATTTGTCGTTCTTGAGCTGCTCGAACTGTCTGAATTAGTGACTTTCCTTTGTTGTTGCATGTCTCTGTCACTGCATCTATCCATTTTCTTCTGGGTCTCCTTCTTGGTCTTTTCCCACGCATTCCTGAGAAGAACGCCCTTGATGGTGATTGGTGAGGATTCATTCTGACCAGGTGGCCAAACCATTTAAGTTGTTGTTGTTCTATATATTCTTGGCAGGGTTTTGTTCCTACCATTTTTCTTATGGTTTCATTTGGTATTCTATATCTTCTTGTGTTGTTTGTTACTTTTCTCAAGCATCGCATCTCACATGTATTGATCTTTCTTAAATGTAATTTATACTGGGAACAAACAGCAATAATAAAAACATACAAACAGAACTCTACACCCATTGATATAAAAACTGGAGTAAGAAAAGGATTCACCCGTGCGCTGCCGGGGCCCGAAAGGGGAGTTAAGAATAATGGCGCTGTTCCCTACCAGGCATGTACGTAAGTGACGACCAAGGAGGGTTGGGCATGGGACTGGCTATCCCGTACTGTATAAAAATAAGAATAAAAACTTTTTTAAAAAATGGACAAGTCAAAGAAAAGAATAAAAGCAAATCCGCCATCCAGGAAAGATATGATGGCGAAGACATGGAATGATCTTAAAATAATGGCAAGAAACAGAACGATTTGGAAAGTGTTTGTTGAAGCTCTATACTCCACAGGGAGCTGAAAGGTAGAAGAAGAAGAAAAAGACAAGGGTGCATCTGATCACCAAGCTTGAATATTGTATTAGGAGTCCACAGCGTCGTTGGTTGACGACTTTTTAAGCTGAGATACAAACGATAGAATTGATCAACGTGTGAGTATGCAAGGTCGACTATTTTCTTAGGCTGGAATGTCAGTAAACTGACAGTCACCGTAGGTGTAGAACATTGATCGAAGCATGGGTACATTTGTACACTTATAATGGAGTTCGAACTTTCACTGGCCACCTCCAACAACAAACAAACAAGTATACGAGGGAAAAAAAAAACAAGGTAAAAGAGGCAGAGGCAGACCAAGACTAACATGGACGAGTAATATCAAAAGATGGACAAGTCAATTTATGTCAGCCTGCACCATAAAAGCAAGAAACAGAGTAGAATGGCGATCCATGGTAGCCAACCTTCGTTGCGGAGAAGGCACACGATGATAATGATGATACGAGGTTAGTACATATATTTAAAGATATGTGATTACATAACATATCCCTACATAGATAACATATCCCTACATAGATAACATATCCCTACATAGATAACATATCCTACAACACATTCTTTCATACACAGGACCCACCCACCACATCATCACTCCTGTATGACACCCACTCTGTGTTTAAAAAAAAATACCCACTCCTCATTCTTACACTAAATGCGACACTCACTCTTCATTAAAGGACACCAATTCGCGGTCCACTTCAAAATGACACCAATTCGTGGTCCAAATCAAAATGACACCAATTCGCGGTCCACTTCAAAATGACACCCATACGTAATTCACTTTAAAATGACACCCACACGTCAAAATTACACCCACACGTGATTCACTTCAAAATGACACCCACACGTGATTCACTTCAAAATGACACCCGCACGTAATTCACTTCAAAATGACACATACACGTCATTCCCTTCCAAATGACACCCACGGGGAAGTCACTTCAACATGACAGTCACTTCAAGTCTGTTTGTCCACACATTCACTTACATTAGTGGCTCCTTTGGAGGACTTTGAAGAGTGGGTGTGAATACCGAACCATAGAGCGTAACATTGCCTGGGGAGAAAGGTTAATATTTGAAAGTAAACACTGACCACATTACTGAGCAAAATATAAGATGTTTCTGTGTACTCTGCAAGAGTTTTGGCCGTTCATTACCAAAAATGACCACTTGTAGTTTCTCTCCTTCTATGTCGGTATGGTCAGGTCTGGTCTGGTCTTGTCTCAGTCCTGGGGTTGAGGTAGGGTCTGCGCTCTCTCTCTCTCTCTCTCTCTCTCTCTCTCTCTCTCTCTCTCTCTCTCTCTACTCTAGACCTTGTGAGCCACTTTGTGTTAAATAGCCAGCGTGTGAGCAATTTACACACACTCTTTATTTAATTGTTGCCAGTTGTGGACTCATTATTGTAAAAAAAAACGCAAAACGATATTAAACAGGTTATCGAATTAGTGCTTATATTTTCCAATGACCAAATATTGAGTCAGTGCCCATATTTTCAAATGACCAAATATTGAGTTAGTGCCCATATCTTCCAATGACCAAATATTGAGTCAGTGCCCATATCTTCCAATGACCAAATATTGAGTTAGTGCCCATATCTTCCAATGACCAAATATTGAGTTAGTGCCCATATCTTCCAATGACCAAATATTGAGTTAGTGCCCATATCTTCCAATGACCAAATATTGAGTTAGTGCCCATATCTTCCAATGACCAAATATTGAGTTAGTGCCCATATCTTCCAATGACCAAATA